>JAUUDZ010020636.1:0-11285 GCA_032361705.1 Panulirus versicolor | reverse complement strand
CATGTTCAGGTCCCATTCATTCAAAGCATCTTTCACTCTATCCTTCCACCTCCTCCTTGGTTTCTCCTTTTCCTTGTTTCCTCCACTTCTGACATGGATACCCTCTTAGTAATATCCTCTCCATATGGCCAAACAATTTCACTGCAACCTCTTCAGTTCTTTCCTACATACTCTTCTTAATACTACAGCCTTTTCTTAACCTATAATTTATTTCATAAACTCTTCTTGTACCACATTTCGTCCTCAAAACTTTTAATTTCCAACACTTACATCCTCCTATTTATGGCCATGCCTCGCATTCATACAGCATTGACAAGACTATTAGCCCATCACACATACCCAGCTTTTCCACACATACCTCAATTTGTGCCAGACAGTTGCCCTTCATCCACCCTGTGGCTCTTTGCATCTCCCGTGGTTCCATTTGCTGCCTTATCAACACCAAGACATCTGCAACACTTCACTCCCTCCAAGCTCTCTCCGTTGAAACACACTCTAAAAACCTGTCTCTTTTCAATGCTAAAACTAGTAACCTAGCTTTTACTACAATAACTCTCAGATACTCAATTCATTTCTAAATTTTGTTTTCAGTCTCTGATGGTTGGTGAGTGGCGTCAGGTGTTCCATTTCACTCTCACTCCTGTTGACTACGACTTCTTTCGTCCACACATGGAGAATATCTACATAAATGAAAAGAGTCCGTTTCTGCAATTTGTGCGTGCTGTTCATTTTCCACCAGTAGAGTTATTGCAGGGAAGTCCCACCACACACAAAGGAAATTCAATTCTTCATATGGATCTTTCAAGCACTGAGAAGAGTGGAAGTGTAAATAGAATGAATAATAAGAGCAAGGCTAGTAATTTCAGTTTACAAACTGAAAATCTAGTGGTAATCAATGAGTTTCAAGCCTTCTCAGACAATGTACTGACAGTTGTGGATGAAATGAAGATGGCAGGTTGTAATGTAGAATCCACAGAACTCTATGGTGATAGAAAATTGGTAGCAATTAGGAACCAGACTCTACTGTTGGGACCAATGGATGCAGTTGTTAAGACCAAGGTGAGTGCGGAAGACTTGGCCAACAAAATTAAACACTTTTTCCCTAACATCCCACCAGCGAAGGTTGACCTTGCTGTGCAGAGACAGTCTGACCATATCATGTCACCTTAACCAAAGACTTGGTTATAAAGCTGTCTGTTACAAATGAAATAGCCTCTTGAGAGTCATTTAATACGTTGACTGAGAAGTAGAAAGGCCCTACTTTCATATTTTCTATTAACTGATTTTACTGAAGAGAAATTCTTTTATTGGGAATGCATATATTGTGATAGAATGCATATTTTATTGCTTTCACTGGGGATTGGGAAAACCCATATCCTTGGGTAAGGTGTATGGAGTGAAAATGGAAATGATGAATGCAAGTTATGGGAGGCCATGGAAGGAAGGGTGGTGTGGCCAGGAATGAATGAAAATTATCTGGGAAGTGGGAAAGATGGATGTGTAATTGTGTTATCAGTGAGACTATGGGAGGATGTTACAGAGCATGAAAGGTATGGATCAAGAATAGTGTGGGGGTAAAGGAGAGATTGGAATCGTGAAGTATGCATGGCTGTGTATATGTGCCTGTGAATATAAGGACTGTGAGGTAAGAATGAAATGAAATGTTTCTGGAAAAAGTTGAATGAGTGTATAAATGGTTTTGGGGAGGAGAGAGAGGTGGTTGTAATGGGCGATATGAATGCAAAGGTGGGATGTTATGGAATTGGCAAGATAGTTGGTGGATGGGGAGTGCCTGGAGTAAATAAGAACGAAAATCATCGAATGGATGTCTGTGTTAAGAAGGGTTTATTTCTTGCAAAGACCCTTTTTCAGTTCAAAATGATCCACAGGTATACATGGATGAAAAATGATGGAAGGGAAGAACAAAAGGGTTTGAATGACAATGTGATGCCAATGAATGAAAGGTTGAGAAAGGCTTTGCTTGATGCTTAATGTGAAGAAGGATCCTTTGGAGACTTGCTATTTTCAGTTCTTGTGGGGGTGGGGATCAGGGAGAAGTGAAGGTATGGGATATGGAAGAATAGAGAGATAAAAGTGTTGGCAAACGAGACGAGGAATCAGAAAGAATACAAGATCGTGATTGAAAGGTTAGAGGGAAGTACTGTAAATGTAAAGATGCAGTCAAGTGTGAATGAGGTTTAATAATGTTTAGAGAAAGACTGTTAAAGGTTGTAGAATTAGTAGTTGGATACAAAATCATGAAATATAGGAATAAAAAGGGAAATGCATGATAGACGGATGGGATTAGAAATGCTGTGGAAGAAAAGAAAAAAGTATATGGTAGGTTGCTCAAAAGGAATGTACCAGTGGAAGTTCACCAAAGGAGGTGGGAAGAATATATGATGTTTAAGCAGAATGTAAAGCAGATGGGGGAAAGCAAAGAAAAAGTAGATGAAGGTTTTAAAAGAAAGTGGAGTGAAAAGTTTAGGGAAAATAAGAAATGGAAGGTGAGAATGGAAAGAGGTGGATGTAAGAGTGGATTTGTTAATGTGAGAAATGAGGAAAGTTCCTGAATCAAAAGGAGATAGTGAAAAGAAGATGGAAAGAGTATTTTGAAGAAATGATGAGTGTGGAAAAAGGTGAGGCAGCAAGTTTTACATGTATGGTTATGGAGGACGGAAGGATGAGGATACAAGTGCAAGAGCCTATAGCGATAAGGGAGGCAAAGAGGGCAATAATGAGACTCAAGGTAGGAAATGCATGTGGAGTGGGTGGGATTATGGCGGAAATGGTAAAGCATGGAGGAGAAAGTGCAATAAAGTGGTTGCATTTGATGTGTAATTTAGTATGGAAACAGAGGGCTGTGCCTGAGGATAAGGTAAAAGCTATTATTGTTCCTTTATTCAAGAAAAGGTGCTAAGGATGTATGTAGCAGTTACAGAGAATAAGTCTGTTAATTATACCACAGAGTGATGGAAGTGACTGGATGTAGAATAAGTGAGAAGCACGGTTTTAGGAAAGGTATGGGATGTGTCGATCAGATTATTGTGGTGAAAATGACTGGAAAAGTATCAAGTGAAAGGTAAAAAGCTGTATGCAGCTTTTATAGATCTGGAAAAAATGTAAGACAGAATCGAGTGTAATACTTTAAGGGATGTGCTTAGGATATTTGGGGTACATAGTAAATGCATGTCTTGGAATAGATGAGAAAGTTTTGATATACATGTGGGTGTAAGGCAGGGCTGTGTGATGTCAACATGGCCTTTTGATTTATATATATATATATATATATATATATAAATGGATGGAGTGATAAGAGAGGTGAATGCAAAACTAGGGAAATGGGGTGCAATGATGCAGTGAAATGGTGAGGTTTAATGGCTAATGATAAACCTGTTTGCAGATTATACTATGGCGTTCGCCAAGAATGAAGGGGTGTTGGAGAAGGTTGTGAGTGTGTTTTATGGTGTTTGTATGCATAGGTGATTGAAGGTAAATGCAAGTAAAAATAAAGTAATGTTGTTTGAAAGGAAACAGAGTAAAAGAATAGATTTTGCAAAACCGTATAGATTGAAATATGAAAGCATAATAAATTATGTTATAGACATAGGGGTCGAAAGACTGGAAGAGGTGAGAGGATTTAAGTTAAATATTTAGGAGATACCATGGGTAAGTTTTGTGAGATGGAGGAAGAGATAAGGGAGAGAGCAATATAGGGTAGAAGTCATTAGGTCCCATAGTAGAATAATGAAGGGTAGAGATGTAAGTATGGAAGTGCAGAAAGGATTATAGGAGAGCATAGTCCTCCTGACCTTGACCTATGTAGCCAAAACATGAATATATAATGAGTTACAAAGCACAAGATTCTAGGATGTAGAAATGATGTTTGAGAGGAGCATATGGTATGACTAGATGAGAGTGAAGAAAGAAGTGAGAGGGTTTATGAGAGCTGTATGGCAGGGAATGCAAAAGGAATGAATTTCTGAGTGGACATAGTACTTTGAGGTGGTTTGGGTATGGAAAGAATGCAAGATGGGAATTTATAAGGTGTATGATAGTACAATTAAGGTATGAAAGGAAGAATATTGGAGAGAATGAAATGGTGGAAAAATACATGGAATGGTGTAAGCGAGGGGGTATGTAAGGATAAGGATGAGTGGAGACTTTCTTTTTGTGGCCACCCCCTTGATGGGAGTGCCAGGAGGGAACAGGCATTATTGATATAGATAGACAGATAGCTGTCACAGTAAATACTAACCCAAAAATGGGAGAGTTCCCTATACCCCTTTCACTGGTGGTCTGAATGTTTTTCCATAAATTTTAAAAATAAATACTGAAAACTTAAAAAACATTATAACATCATTAGAGATAAGAGACCTGAGTGTAACATACATCTAAACCAGGAAACCCCTAGTACATGACAGAATGTGCATGAAATCTAATGCCACAGTATGGCCAAAAGAGTTTAATTTTGTTGGCAGTTTATTCTATAATGCAGGAAACAATGTTTTCAGGTCTAAAATTTTTACTCTTTTCAAAAATGTATATTGTTTGCATCATACAGTAATGAACCCATGCACACAGGTGGCAGGGAACCACTGACAGTAGTGAGTGTGTGTGCACTACTGCTTGGGTATCACATGGATTAGTGTTGGTGGTGCAGTGAGCCTACTCTAAAGTGGCTGTCAAGAACAACCCTTGCCAAGTTTGTTTTGAATTTGCACCATGGTTTTAGAGAAGATTCTAATGTGATGAAGATAGAATTATCCTGTTTTCACAGCACAGGCAATGTAACTTTTTCCACAGACAAAATCACCTTGATATGAATACATTTTTTAAGGTTTACTTATTTCCACATTAGCATCAAGAACAGAGGACTGGTTGACAAATGCATACACAAACAGGAGCTGCCTCAGCTTTTCCTGGTATTTGTTCTCCCAGAAGCAGACCTCTGATAATTTCACATTTGGTCAGTTTGAGGGTATTTTCTTTCATAGCATTCTGTACTGTAAAGGTTTACTGTAATTGCACATTATGCTGATGCCTAACCATACTGACCACTTGCTGGTTCATAATAGGTTAATATATTTGAAGTATTAATAGATACAGAACACAGATTTCCTTTGAAACCCTGTGTATGTCAATTTCTATACAGCTGTTTTAATTTTGTGGTTAGATTGTGAGCTATTCAACCAACAAAATTGATATCACAGACACAAAGTTAGGGGATATGTATAACAAGTAAAATATTACGACTTACTTGTGGAAGGTTTATTCACTCAAGTTAGAATGTACAATACAAAACAAAATATAGTATTATGTCTGTATAGAGAATAACTATTAAATGAGGAAACCAATGAATTATATAGTTAAGTACTGTTGCTGCACTCTCATGTACTATTATTACTTGGATGTAATAACTGCATTACGTGCCATCAGAGATCACATCATGATCTAATTCCTGTCTTTACTGATGAAACATATCACATAATTATATTATACACTATAAAGTGACAAAGGCCAAGAAGAACAAAGACCTACAGTCTGTGGCTGATAACTGTCTGATACATATCCTATGTAAGGGCTGGCATTTCAGTGTGTATCCCTACTTTAATGAGGAACTTATAAAGTATTTTTAACACACTTTCAATGATCAGACCATCAGAAATGGCTGTAGCCACAGAAGTTTCGGGAGGGAAAAGTCTCAAGTAAAACAGCTGAGCTACTTTCAGCATGTACTGGACATATGCCAAGTCATCAGCTGCACAGACAACCTAAGCTGGAACCTCAACTGCAGTTGATATTCTTGCTCATAGCACATAGAATCCCAGCTCCAATGAAATGCCATAAAGGAATTTTCCTTGCCAATCTCTTCATAGTTACAATTACAGAGCTCTACGTTTACATACCCCAGCCACCAAGATTATGACAATGCTCTATGACTGCATACCACAGTCAACCCTCAAGTCCTGTCCAGCAGTGAGTGATACAGAGGGCACTGAGCTATGTGCCATATTGGAAGCTCAGCTGTATGTGCCTCTCCCCTCATCATCAGCCACACAACAGGTGGTGATTCTGCTCTGCCATGGACCCGTAGTGGGGTTGCAAGGTGATATCTGTTAATAAGCCTGATTCCAATCTAATGATCCATCATTGCTTCACTTAGGAACGCTGCTGTACTTCTTTTGCTCCAGGAGACGCTCCAAAGGAGATGGGCCTGGACCAGACCAAAGTGACTGTGAAAACAAGAAAATAAATTTATTACATACTGTTGAGATTCAAGGCACACCATGTCCATTTTAACCTAGCTGTCTGTAAATTATTCCCTGATGACATGGATGCTCATGCTTACTTGTCATTATGGCCCATATTTAAGAACCATATGATGGGTGGTCAACTTTGCAAAGATGACGAAGCTTTGCATCATCGTATTCAAGAACATGGAAATGTGATGCAGGTTGATGCTGATTGACTGGTTGGTATGACTATGTGAGGAATTATTAGAACATTGCAAAGGTGGCCTTCGCAAGGGGACCCCCTTGTGATGAACCTTTATAACAGAAAATAACTTAGCAGTTGCATATCTTATCTCTTAAATGATTATTTATGCATTAAACACATTCAAAAATATCTTTATCTTATGCTATAGAGATGGGAATTCAAATAAAAGTTACAGGAAAATAATTTTTTGAGACTGGTGCAAGTCTTAACACTACTTGAGAATGTTTATGTTTTGCCAAATATATTCTCAAGTAGCAGTAAGACTCACACAAGTCTCGAAAAAATATTTTCCTGTAACTTTTATTTGAATTTCCATCTCTTTGGCAAATGATAATATTTTCAAATGCATTTGATGAATAAATAATAATTCAAGAGATAAAATATGTAATTGTTAACAATTAGCTTCCGTCATGAAGTCTCATCACAAGGGGGTCCCCCTGCAAACGTCACCTTTGCAACATTCCAATAATTCATCACACAGTCATACCAGCCAGCCAGTCAGCATAAACCTGCATCGCATTACCATATTCTTGAATATGATGATGTGAAGCTTCGTTGCCTTTGCAAAGTCAACTGCCCGTCACGTGGTTCTTGAGTACGGGCCTATATATCACATAACATTATTTCAATTTTGCTCTCTCCCCATACATCGGTAACAAATTTACGTTTGCAAACCACACATGCTATTTCCTGTCAAACAAACATAATGGTTAGAAATCTTACAAGTTTTCATGAACCATAGTTAATGGACTGCAATAACATACACTTTCTGCAAATATACTAGTTTGTACTCTCTTTCAAAAGACTAGCCTTATATTCTAAAGAGTAAGTTTTCCAGTTACAATACACAAAAGGGTTTGGGGAAAATCAGGATATAAAATTCAATATTTGCTAATAAAATACCCTGTATGGACAGAGAACACTGTTACCATGTGGATTAACAAATCTGCCAAAGCTGCCTTATAATTCACATTCACCTAATAAATCCTTCTATGAAATTTAAGTACAAAAAAAGTGTTATGAAATCTTACAGCTTTCCTTGAACCCAAGTTGTAAAATTAGTAGTGGGATACAAAGTCATGAGATTAGAAACGATGAGTTGAGCAGAATGCTTTATGGGATGTGTTAAGGATGTATGGGGTAGGGGTAGAACTTTTGGATGGGGAGACTGCCTTCCTATATATAAGTAGCAAAAACATGCGTAGAAGCAGATGGAGAATTTAGTGAAAGCTTTGGTATATATGTGGGTGTTAGGCAGGGCTGTGTGATGTCACAGTGACTTTTTTAACATATATACGGATGGAGTAATGAGAGGTGAGAGCAAATCTAGGGAAAGGGGATGCAGAGATAGAGTGTGGGGATCTGATATGGTGGCTAGTGACAAACCTGTTTGCTGATGAAACAAATTTATTTGCTAAGAGTGAAGAGGAGTTGCACAAGGTTGCAAATATGTGTTATAATGGGTATAAGAATTGGTAATTGAAGGTAAATGCAAGTAAAAGTAAAGCAATGATGTTTGAAGGGAAACAGAGTGACAGAATAAATATTACAAAACTCAACAGAATGAAAGAGGAAAATTTACTAAATTGTGTTATAGATATTGGGGGAGAATTTAAGTACTTAGGAGCTATCTTGGGTAAGTTTGGTGAGATGGAAGGAGAGATAAGGGAGGGAACAGTACAGGGGAGGAGTCATTGGGTCTCATAATGAGGAGAATAAGTGTAAGTATGCAAGTGGAGAAAGGATTATAGGATAGCATAGTCCTCCTAACCCTGACCTATGCAGCTGAAACAAGGACTTGGAATGAGTATACGAAGCCAAGAATCCAAGCCGTATAAATGAGCTACTTAAGAAGAGTATGTGTATGACTTGATGGAATGAAGAAAAAATGAGAAGGTTCATGAGAGATGTATGGCAGGGAATGCACTGTAGAGTGTTAAGAAGGGGTGAAACATAGTGCTTTGAGAGGTTTTGGTATATGGAAAGAGTGCAAGATGGGAAGTTTACATGGAGAATGCATGATAGTACAATTAAAGGGGTTCATGTGAGAGGGTAAACAGAGTACTGGAGGGAGAGAATGGTGGAAGAATGCATGGAATGGTGTATGTGAAGGATGCATATAAGGATAAGAATGAGTGGAGATCTTTTGCTGTGGCCACCCCTTTGATGAAAGTTCCCAGAGATATAGGATGAGGGTAAAATATTCCACTCCATGTGAATAAGAACTTTTGGAAAACATACGATGTGAAAGATGTTTCTAGCTTTCTGACTCATCAATGGAAATATGATGATAAGAAAAAATATGAGAAAATATGATGATATAACAGGAAAAGGAAGAAATGAGTCTTTAATCCCGAGATACAGAAGCTGATGCTACGGTTCGTGAATCTTGAAATGGCAAGGGAGATATGAAAAATTTTCTTTATGATAAACTGACCTAGATAAAAGTTAGTTCTCGTCAATAATGAAAAGTACAAAAAACAAGCTCTTCCGATACAATTTCTACTCAATGGCAATAGGTTTCATTTGTGACATCTATTCAGCAAAAATACTCTGCAAACTTAGAAAATGAACAGGACACAGAGCAACCTTGTGGTATGAAGCCAGCCTGAAATTACCCCATTTGACCTTATCCAAGTACTTTTTCAAAACTCTCTACCAAGTCAAAAAGTTAAGTCATCATGCCCTCCAGCAACAAAATAAAGCACTGCATAAGTAGTTGTTTTGTTGGGTATTCCAATTACACTGCTGTGTTTCCCAAACTGCATGAGGGAGAAGGCAAACTCCAAAAACCTGACAAGATACAACCTGTACTTGATGATGGAACCAAAATAAGTAAGGATGTGAGACAGGGATTTCCTTTAATTAAGGACCTTAGGTCTGTTTACAGCCCTTATGTGGTAATATTAAAACATGGCTGCTGATGAAAAGTTCTGGAATTCATGAAATAAATTCATGTTAAAAATAGTAAAAATCCAGAAAAAAGCAAGAAAATCTAGGTAACCAAAGATGGACTCCAAATGCCTTTCTAAAGAAGGCAGGTTTTCCTAAAAGAGCTATCAAAGCAAGCTCTTTCATGCCAGGACAAGGGATCAAAGATGGTACCAATAAGAAGGCAGATGAGTTACAAGGAAAGGCAAGAGTCTTTGAATTTGCCAACCATGGAAGGGAGGAATGAGGGGTGACCTGATAACAACCCTTAAGTTTTTAAAACAATCACTAATGAGGATGTTGGGGCAGAGCAACCACAAGGTATAACATGAAAGTAAGGATGAAACAAACTTATCAATGTAAAGAAGTATTTCTATGGTATAGGAATGGTACATAAATGGAACAGAATGACTGATGTCATGTTCAATGCAAACAGCATATATAATTTAAGATGCTGTATGATAGCAGAAATTGTTGAAAAGTGTATAACTCCTTCCCCATACAGTATGAACAGGTAATTACATATTTTCAACCCAAGTGCAGTGAATTACTGCTAAACATGAACTTCCACTTTTACAATGCAAGATTCTTAAATGTTTTACTTTACATATTAAGTTGATTTATCCTGTGGCTCCTTTCAGTTTACCACCAAATCGTTCAAACTACTGCAACTGCCAGCTCACTCATGAAATCCAGTAAAAGTATGTTCTTTAACAAGCTGAAAAAACTAACAAAGAGGAATGCTTCATAGCGATGCAAATATTCATTTTTGGTTTTGAAGCAAATATACATCACGAGAAAATAAAAAAGGCTAAGTTCAATTTTCTAATTCTTCATTATCTCGTTATTGAAAGACTTTCACTATCTTTACCTGTTGTCCACTTGGCTGTGAATTACTAGGGTACAGAGGGTGAGGGACTGTGCGATTGGGTCCAGCTCCCATACCTATGCTGCCACCACTCATAGGACTAAAGAGGGAATATGTGTTGCCTGAAGGTCCATCCCCTTCAGGACCCTGAAAAATAGAAATAAACCATGACTGATGAAGCATTTGGGGTAACAATCAGAATAATTAAAACTCATATTTTGCAGAATCAACGTAAGTAGTCATCCTACCTTCAGAATGAATTATGCTGCTAACATACATAAGTCATTAGCAACCAATTATTCATCACTGGAGTGCGTGCCAAACTAGATGCATACTTACCGTCTACAGGATGTGGGTAACTCACAGAAGCAGGTACTTGCAAGAACCATGCAAGAGGGAATTTATTCCACACCTCTCTGTTATTATTACTTTTTCCATGCTTGATCACTATTGCCCATATTAGCGAGGTAGTGCCAGGAACAGACGAAGAAAGGACACGCTTGCACACATCCATTCTAAAGCTGTCATGTGTAATGCACCAAAATTACAGTACCCTATCCACAACCAGTCCCTACAGACCTTTCCATGGTTTCCTCAAGCTGCTTCACATGCCCTGGTTCAGTTCACTGATAGCATGTGGACCCCTGTATATGACATCATTCAAATTCACTCTTATCTCGTATGCACTTTTCACTCCTGCATGTTAGGGTCCTGTTCACAGAAACTTTTTTCACTCCACCCTTCCATCTTCAATTTGGTCTCCCCCTTCTCCTTGTTTCCTCCACTTGTGACACGTATATCCTCTGTGTCAACCTGTTCTATCTCATCTTTTCCATATTAATTCATTTATTATACTTTGTCGCTGTCTCCCAGGTTAGCGAGGTAGCACAAGGAAACAGACAAAAAAAAATGGCCCAACCCACCCACATACACATGTATATACATACACGTCCACACACACACATATACATACCTATACATCTCA
>JAUUDZ010020594.1:0-11286 GCA_032361705.1 Panulirus versicolor | reverse complement strand
TATATATATAAAATGTATATGAAATTATGGCTTACTGGTTAGTAAATACGAATACATATTAGTAGAAGCGCTTCAATTTTCATGCCAAAAAAAAAAAATTCTTGGACAAGATGATGCAACATCTGTAGTTGTCTACAGTTTCAGTAGTGATCATGGAGACTTCTATAATAATTCTAGAAGTAGATACGAGCGTTAGCGACGGACGAAATTCATCTACGATAAAGAAGAACAATGCAGACATTGACGTTTCTAAGATATAGAAAATAAATACAAAATGTCAATCTAAACAGCAAAACGTACGAAACGAATACACATACATCTTCGCGTCTTAGAAATTTCCGTCATACTTAAATGTTATAAGATTAATTCATTGCGTAGAATCTGCCTTTTTAAAGACCCACTTTACTGTTGAGAGAGAGAGGCGTTCTTGGTGCTCGTGGTTAGAAGCATGCGAGGGGGAGAGCAAGCATCAGTCTTCTAGGATGCGTTTTGATGGACGGGTCCTGTGGCAGCTGTTGTCATTTACAACACACTATTCTGGTCGATAACTTGTTGTCAGTGGTGGTAATGGATTGTGGTGTAAAAGTACTGGTGATAGTGGAGGTACTACAACACGAAACTCACCGGTGTTTTAACACATTCGTTCGCGTCTTTAGTGCTTTTAGAAGCTTAGGTCTATATGTATTTCAGTGTGTTCAAGTGTTATTACTTACTATCTCGCTCTAAGTATATTTGTTCCCGCTTTATCCATCTACGAATATCCTTATTGACTTATTTACTTACTGAGCCCTGATAAGAACGACAATTTTGTCGTGTCTTCATAACAAATAGGTTGAGAGAACCTACCTCAAAGTTTTTCAAAACTAACTTTCTCTTGATAAAAGAAAAAAATGTGCGAAATGTGAAATAATAAAGCTGATGCAGCGAAATTAGATCAATGAGGGACGGTGAATGGTAATACATCAGGCGTAAAAAACACGAGGAAAAAACTAAATACACAAGAGTGCAACATTCCCCAACGTAAATACTTCGAAGGTCTCGAAAACACAGGAGCATAAAGGTATTTCCAAAATGGTCACTAAACTACAACCTCACAAAGGTAAAATACCTCGGGAGTTCGTGGTAGGACAACTAAAACAGGCGATGTCCATGATATCTGGAAGCATTGTCAAAGCTTTATTGGTCTGCTGATGTAGCAAACCAACTTAATTAACTGCAAGTATATTCCGGACGATCAAGGAAAAAAAATACAGCAATACAGACGCAGATATACCTGTAGCGGGAAGGTGATTACAGACAATACACCTTCATTACAATAACAAATTTTACCGTTTCACAGAAGGAGAAATACAAAGACACAAGTAGAATATAATAGACAATTAACGCTTTGCTGGTAAATAGATATAATTATCTTTCATGATGTAATTTATGATAATGCGAAAGACCGAGGGAAATAATATACAACTCCTACAGGACTAGAAAAGGTTACTGTACTACAGACTACACAAGGATGTCCATCACTTGGGAGGCAGGTACCTAACATGCGACCGTTCCCCCCGTCAGTAATAACGTAAACAAATCTCATTCGATCTTCGTCAGATGTTACCTTTGTAGATCCAGTTCGCGTGACAAAGACTTTTGAGTCAGTGTTTACTGGGAGAGGGGCTAACTGGAAATCTCATGAGGTATAGCGTGACGCTATTGTTCAGTTGTGTGTGTGTGTGTGTGGTTTGAAAAGAGAACGTACGAAGATTTATAGAAATCTAAATGTTTGTCTTCCCATCGCCTCGTCTGCCGGGCGTGACTTCGCCGTTTTGAAAAATAAGAACGCGAGAATTTTTTCCTCTTGTATCATTGTTTTCAAGCATGTTGAGAATTGTACCGAGAGTCGGAGGTAAGTCCCAACAGCGATATTAACCTTGCATTCTCTATAACATTGCACTGTTGGTTAAAAAGAATGCAATACAGTGTGTGTGTGTGTGTGTGTGTGTGTGTGTGTAGATGAGAAGAGGCTAATCAGCGGTTGGAATACAAGTGGTGATGTCACCAGTGATGACGCAAGCAAGCAAGGGATGATGTCAGGAATGATGCCTTCGTGAGATGCGTTTCCCCACAAAGGCACAGGTTTCGCCAGAGGCCACCACACACACACACTTCGTGACCTGTGTGAGCGGAGGAGGACTTACAATCACGACGGCCAACACCGCCAGGCTCAGAGAGACCAACTGGACGAGTACCGATCGTAAAACAACATCTCCAAAGTCTCAAAATGTACCATTCTTACTTGACGTGTCACATACCATTTGTGAAGGATGCAAGGCCTTAAATTCACGTAAACCTTATCAAGATTACTTCCGTGATGAAGAGGAAATGTGTGGCAGAAATCAAATACGGATATTCTTAATGAACGAGTTGGGATATGATGTTAATTCTACATCGATTACCTTGTGGATGATATAATTGGCTATAGTATCCAGTAATGATAATTTCGATTATACAGATGAAATATTTCAGAGCAAAAGGTCAGTTATGCTACTCATGGTAGATGCGAAGTACTGTAATAGCTTTGTTTCCCAGTTTTTATGACCATAAAGTTAAGCTTTAATGAAAAACGTGAATCGTTTATCAGACCTCTTGATCAAGACACATCTATGATATTCCAGAGTTTAAGGCTCGAGAAATAATGATGCCGGAGAAACCAACAAAGTTATGAGGTAAAAAACGAAAATATATTGAATAACTTAATAGAACGTAAAGGGAGTTGGACGGTCGGGTGCAGGGGAGGGGAGTACAAGGGATGGGTTGAGGGAGGAGTAGTGTTGCGCGGGTGGAGTTCATATAATGGAAGGAAGGAAGTACTGAGGAGTATATCCGGCTGCTACAACGACCATCATCATCATCATGGGGAAGCTTCGAAGTCTAAAAACCATCGGAGCCTCGAAGCTAGGCTTTCAAGGTCGGTGGAAGAGTCTATTGGCAATAATAAATCAACCGAATCAAAAATTTTTTTTCGGAGATTTCAACGCGGCATTAGATAGCTATCTGTCTTACCGCGCCCGGTAGATGGAGGGTGTCTGTCTGTTCTCGCTTCACTGAGCAGAGCTACGTCGACCTGTATATATAGTGGCCTGGGAGGGTTAATGATAGAGCGGCAAGACCTTTAAATAACGGCTGGTCTGCCACAGTGGCCAGTCATGGCCACTGCGGACGTGGCCAGCGGGCAAATATACATATATCCATGGCGGAGCATCCTCCTCTGTTCCGTTAAACACCCTTTTTTTTTTCTCTCGCACTAACTTCGCTATAATAAGCATATAACTGCTACCTGGTACTTGTGCATACAAATGTACACGTAAGGTTAAAAGAGATGATTTATCTACGTAATAGGTTGAGAAACGCGGCAACGTGAATGTAAAACCCTCTCCCTAAAATACACGTATTACACTCGCATAGGCAAAAACATACAGACAAACACAGTGATTTCACGGAGGCAAAGACAGACAGAGACAGACAGATGCACTCCAATATACACGAGATGGAGTGGGCCGGTACACCTAACCCCGTAATACGGTAGTTGTTACGGGGGGGTTGCGGCTAGTGGTACCACCACCCACCCTCAACGGCCGTAGACCCTCCACCCCACCCCTCCACCACCCGCAGCGTCAGGAGGGGATAGGGTGGGGTGGGGTGGGGTGGGTGGTATATACATCGTCGTCCCCCTCCGGCAACACTTCCCGTCCGACTGAGAATTGGTTGCAACATATAATTTCGTCTGTGGAGCGGGCTCCCTCCGGTGGTGTGAGTGTAGTAGCAGCTTGCTCATGGAACCAACCAACCAAAAACCAAACCCCTCCAAAAAACTAATTTCTCCTGTATCAGATATATTACACAATGTGTCTTAAAAGGTTTTTGTAGTAATTTCCTATAACAGCCAAATATGACGTCGCGAAATGTTACAAACAATTGTTTCCCCTCTAAACGTTCAAGGAAGGTAAAAAATTAAGATCTGTATTCGGATATGTAGCAAGGGTCGTGCCGTCGTGCTCAAGGGTCGTAAAGTCGTGCTCAAGGGTCGTATCATCGTGGTCAATGGTCGTAACGTCGTGCTCAAAGGTCGTACCTTCTCAGAGGTCGTATCATTGTGCTCAAAGGTCGTTAAATTGCGATAGACTTTAGGCCAGGAAGTCGGAGGCGCACATCAACATCCAACAGTCACGTTGGGACAAACAGGGTCACACAGAATCTGTTACGTGTTCCTCCTTAATCTCTACATCTGAGAATAAAACTTTGCTTAACTATCACGACAGTTTCGCCTCAGCACCTATCGAAAGACTATAGGTCTTATGGGTTGCTGAATATCGTATCTAAACTTATGAAACGTCTAAATAATTTCTAATACTAAATTAAATAGGATGAAATGCTTTGAGTGAAGAATCAGACAAGCGGCCGCTAGCACGCCTCTTTCGTCCAGGGATAAATGTACCTGTTGTGGGGTAACATTCGCAGAGCTGGGGTCTCCAACCCTCAGCCCCGTTGGCTAGAGAAAGGAAGAGGAACGTTTCACTTCCTGATATAACCTACTGGGTATGTGTATGACGCCCCAGACCAGAAGCTAAATATAGCAGATGAATTCTGTGAAATTGGGAATGGAGAAATATTGATAGACAGCAAGACAGATAGGCATACATATACAGAGACTGACAAGAGTCCAAGTCTATTTGAATCATGTCTTGGACAATTCCAAGTAGGTGATCAGTGTATCACTAGAGCTGAAGGCAGTGACCATTACTTACAAGTTGGGAACTTTTTCCGGATGAATAACAGACTCGACGACCTATTTGTTTGGGAGAGGTGCACGTGTTACTTCCCACATCACTAAACAGTGTAAAACGTTTGTGGTAATGCAATTTATGGCAAGCTTTATCTAGCTTTCGCTTTCTACCAGAAAAAAAAAAATTTTCTTTTAGATTTTTAGATATAGAAGCTCTTGATTCTACACACTTCTTATGCCTAAACTTTAATCTACTCTTTTAAGGAAACTGCTCCTTAAAACTTTTTTTGTCAAGTATTCTAATTGGATCACAGGTTTGTACAAATTAGATTCACCACTATACTGTACACGGCTGAGGAGAATCTCAAGACAGAAATGGAGTTCGATTTATCTTCATTCGTGAGGAGCAGTGGGGAGGCATTGGGTCATGAGGGTGTTAACTTTTTTTTTCCGGGAATGGGGGACGGTCGAGCTATTGTGAGGGAAGGGAGGGGGGCTGGTCTTGAGGTCATGGCAGAGTTAGCCTAGTCTTTGTTCATCAAGTTGTCATTTCAGTCTGTCTGGTGCATTATTTCATGGGCGGTGAGGGTGGGCGAGTGGAGGGAGCAGCGGTTTGGTTAACTCCGCCCGTTGCTGCTGCACTCTCAGCGTCCTCACCCTCTCATCATAGCTGAGAAATAAGTCTCCGAGGTCATATTGCTCACCTCGATGGCTCTCTAGCGGGAAAATGTTCCTTTCCACACGCAAAAACGTTATTAGGTTCTACATGTCATAAAGAAGGGCCACAGGAGTGAGCGCTCGATATATATATCTGTTCTTGTACAGTTTCAGAGTGTAGCGTATATGGCTAGGCAACACTGGTGGCTGAGCATGCTAGAATACAAGTCGTTATGGAGATTTTCTTGAATCAATTCATATACGTTTGAGTCTTATAATCTGCCAGTGGTTAACGAGTGACCAAGTCCACATCTCATACTATTATCTTCACGTAACCTCGGTACACGTCAGATTACAGTGTTGAGAGTTAAAAAACATTGAGGTGGCAATTCAAGAGTTCAGGGTACCGCACAGTCTGCCCCTTATCACGCAAATGGTAAGCACTGTAATAAACGCGTTAATTCTACACGAATATCCACTTCCATGCAGGGGGAGTATCTAGGGGAAATAGCGCTAATGGCAAGTACTGAAATTGCGCCCCTTGGCTTGATTAAATATGCACATACAGTGGATGTATATAAAAGTACAGTGTAATTATAAACTGTTGAGTTAGGCCAAACAAATCTATATAAACTCTTCAAGACAAAGTTACTTATTTGATCCAAATTGTAACGTAGAAGCGTAATGTAACTGATAGTAGCAAAATATTACTATTGTTGAAAGTAGGAGTTTCTTTTTATCTCAAAACCAAACCGTTAAAAATGTCAATCGTGTAGCATATGTCAAAAACCAAACCTGTTGAGTGGCGCTCCCCTTCAAGTGGCGCCCAGGGCACCTGCCCTACCTGCTATACCCTAGATACGCCACTGCTTCCATGTCTTGTGAAGACTAGACACAGCGCCACTCCTCACCTCTCGATTAAACATCGAGGTTAAACCCTCAGGAGCATTGCGGGGAGGCGACACCTGGCAACCTAAACGGCGAAGGGGGGCGGCAGGCGCACAGGGGCGGCAGTGCGCGCGGCGGCGCTGTTGTGTGTGTTCGATATTATACCGCGCAGGTCCTTCACGCACACGGACATTCGATCACACAGCGCGACACGGGGGGATCGATTAAACCCTTTCACTGTGCCTTTATCGAAGACAAGTAACACCGCAACACCTTCGAATACTGGGTGAATAATCGTGGAGGAAAAAACAACCTAAATGTGCTGATTTGTGGGCATACTGAAGACGTCGGCGACGAATCAAGAAGAGGAGGAGGGTTGATTTGAGAGGACCGCTGGCAGTGTGAACAGAGGCAGGGAGGAATGCTCCCTCCCACTTTGGTGTGTGCTACTTAAACTCCTGCAGGATCTAACTAGCTGTGAACCACGGGTAATTATTCGTTAGCGAGGTCTTAACCTAAGAATGATCCCATTTATCTAATGTCGAGGGTTCTCTGCCACCTTTTCCTCGTGCTTGCTATGTCCCACCTGTATCATAACACTTCTCTTACACTTGTGTTGTGCCTACCTCACTCCACGTCTCTTGTAATCAACCTCCTCCCCTTCCTTCCTCTCCACGCATCATAACCATTTCCTCCAAATACAGCATAACGAGATCAATCGTTGTCCTAACTATCCCCACCAGTTATGATACAACAGCCTCCCACTCCATAAATGTTATAACTGTCTCCTCCACCTGTCTAATCTGTTCCACCTGTGATATATATATATATATTACACCCCTCTCCAACAGTCCTGTGTTACAGTGTCCCTCACCAGGGTAATAACTGTTGTGCGTCCTCATTCAACAACCTCACTCGACTTATAACTACTTTATACAACTACAAATAGCTCGCATGCAGAACAGATATACGATTGACAGAAAACAGTAAGTATGAATGACCAAAGAATAAGAAATGGGGGTTGGTGACTTGCGACGTTCCCCAGGGATGCGTTGAGAGTCTTACGACGTTCCCCAGGGATGCGTCGTGGGACTTCTCGTTATGTACGGTGTGTATTAATGTCAAAGTGTTATCATCAATATATCGCATGTATAAACGATAAAAAAATGGGAAAGTTACTTAGACTGATGATTCAATAAGCACTGATACGATTCATAAACAAGGACAAAAGCGGCAAGCGAAATTCCGCTTCATATTAGGGAATAATAAAGGGGTTCAGTTAACCACATTAACACACTCAGGAATAAGCAAAAAGAGGATAGATATGATCCCTATAGAAATTTTTTCTATAAGGAGAGAGTCGCATTCACTGGCCGTCCAGGGTCGAGCGCATAGGTTCGAATCCTGGTTACGGCAGTCTGTCTACAGTCAACCCAGCTGTTCATCCACCACCCCTAACGGTT
Organism: Panulirus versicolor; assembly: GCA_032361705.1. Lineage (NCBI taxonomy): Eukaryota > Metazoa > Arthropoda > Malacostraca > Decapoda > Palinuridae > Panulirus > Panulirus versicolor. Next base: position 3,507 of record JAUUDZ010020594.1, on the reverse strand, counting down.
GGTCGATAAAATGGGTACCTAGCTCAGGTTAGGGTATATAGGGTTAATGTGATGGCTTACAAATATTACCCCCGTGTTGCCTAGCAAGGCGCAAATATTCCAACCCTTCCCACCTGAGCAAAATTGCCTTCATCAGTTCCCAGTACCACATTGTCATTTCCCACCTGTGAAAAGTCTACCTTCTCCCACCTGTGAAATTACTACTTGTGATATAACTACCCCGCCTGTAAAGTGATTACCCCCATCTCCCACCGGTGAAATACCTAGCCCCCTTTGCAACTGTGATATTACAAACCTCAGTTGTGTTTGCAATCCTTTAATTTTTGACCGAGGTCCCTATCTCTGTATTACCCCTTAACCCTCCCAAAACTTCCTCACGATAATACTGTTTGCTCAGTGAAAATATACCTACAATGCAAGTCTGGAAGTAAAAAAAAAACAAACTCGACTCCCGAGGACTTGTGAGTGTAGAAGCAAATATCAAATGGACGTTTTGCCGGTTCCCGGGGCTCTAGAGAGTGACTGGCCCATTGTATCATCCTCATAATTGAGACCACATCCTCAACTACATCGTGCAGACCTCTTCCTCCTCACTTTCTTCTTCCTGGTGAGTACCTCCTAACATTATTACGTGGTCAGGAACCCCTCGTCCAGCTCACCTTATGGCACATTAAATTCAGGAATGTTTCGACGAGATTTAAACTTCCTTATACATCATGGAATTGAAGTAGTTTCCCACAGACAAGATAAAAACACTTTTGGTGTCCACTTCTTTCGCAGGCGAACCGTCCCTCTGGTTCCAGGAGGTTTAAGAGTGTTGCAGATTTGGTTATGTTACAAAAAAACAAAGGCTACGGACATTCATCACAAATCATGATACATGGTGGTCTGTTCTTAATAATGAAAATATACGGTCATTCTCAATGTCAAATTTGGCCAGTGACTGAAGATTCTCTGTCGCTTCTAATTATAAAGTTTGGCTTGGGATTCGAACAACTGTACTGCATTCCTAGAGAGTGTGGGACACAAAAGAAACCCTGAGACACATCTCCAGTATATTCATCTAGGCGATGATGAAGCAGCTGTTATGGTCTATAAGCGTGAGAAAGGCAGCTGTTGGAGTCGGCCCAAAGGGATGATTTATCTCTGTCTCCAAGACTCCCCAGGTGGGCCGTTATCTCGCCCTGTTAATGGGAAAACAAATAATTGTGTTGACGAAAATTTCTTCGTCGTCGTGTCCAGGTTACATCATATATATTTTTTTCTTAAGCTTTTATTTTTAGAGTATACGATTGTCTCCCACAACCATGTCTTATGGAATGGTTTTCGTTCCTCTTGACTTGAGGTTGTCGAGCCTTCGTTATAGTTTCTATCTCCTCTTTGTGGATATTCCGAGTCTGATCTTCTATAACTGCGCGTTGTGTTCGTGTCTTGAATTCTGCGCAGGTAAATCCTCATATGCTAAGGCCAAAAACGCCCGTGTCATGATGGACCTCCGTCTCCCTCTGCCATGCACGTTCAACTCGAAGTTCATGTGGTTCCAATCACCAGCTCTGCTGTATCGAACATGGTTCGCAATACGTAGGTGAGATCATTCATTTTCTCATCCCCACGGTCGGACATTGAGCTGAATAGCACATCCAATCGTCTGCTTTATAAAAGTCCATCGCAAACTCAGACTGTGGTCTCAAACTTAGCCAGATCATGATGGGATGTGATCCCCAAGCAACAGTGAGATTCCTCGAAGCGTGGGCTCTAATCTCTGGTTCGAAGATATATTCGAAGAAGTTACGTGTTCGGCTGCTGTTGCTGAATGTTTCAAACACTACTTTTTCTAAATAGTTCTAGATGTCATCTTCATGTGATGACCGACTCGAACGATGCACACAACCCTCACCTTCGAGGTAGGGACCGAACTGTATGCGTACCAAACCGTATCTTATGAACACTTTTTTTTTGTGTGTGTTTCTCACATTTAGGGTTATAATGCACTCTGATACTGGGCCCAAGTTGCACGATGGATCAGTCAACATAATTCCTTATGAGGAGCCACATCTCCCCCTGTCGCATTATGAGTCTTGTCCTTTCCCTCATCCCATCAAGTTCTTCCATTTCCCTCTCCAATCATGAGGAGGTTCCCTCCCCTTTACTATGGCGTGACGATCACTTCCCTCTCGCATCATGTGGTTCGACCTCACCCTAGAGTCACGAGACTTCTTCCTGGACTGAGGATTTCCTCTCACTTGTTTCGCGCCCTCTTCTCTCCCCCTCGCCCCCGCTCTCCCTGAACTTGAGACCTTTCGTTTGTGCGCCCCCCTCACCCAATCCATCCCCCCACCAGTGCGGGTCATCACTCGCCCCTTTTCCACTTGGTCATGCAGTGCCTACTCGTGGAACAGGAAGTCTTTCCCTCCGCATCGTATATTCCCTTCTCCCTCCGCGATGGCAGTGCCCTCTGCAGCAAATGACTTGCATGGCAAATGTGCTGATTGAGAACCATCTCTTTCGTGCGGGCTTTACAGACGATGTCCAGTGTGGTCGAAGCGAGAACATCCGTTCGTGTCGGACTGTCGTTGTGGGGGAATGGAGGTCGAGGGGTGAGGCTAGGGGTTAAGGTGTGCCCTGGCGCTGGCGAGGTGGGGGAGTGAGGTTGGGCATCGCACCCTGTACCGCATGAGCTCCCCAAACTCACCCTGTCCATCCGGTCGCCTGTGCCCCTGCGGTAGAGCGGGCGGCAAACAGACAGAACCAACGTCTTCGTATAGCCTGAGGTCCGATGTTCTCCACTGGTGTTCCTCTTCCCTGGATTCAAACCTGTTCTGCTTTCTCGTGTAGTGGCACACACTCACACCGGCCAGTCTGTTTGGCTGGCGTGTGCCTCCTCCCGACCCACCCACTCACATGCCACATACCGTACAGGACAAGCTGTCGTGGCCTCCGGCGGTATGTCTTCCTCAGTCCAGTTGGTGGGCCGCAATATCTCGCTTGGTGCTCAGGCCACGTCTCACCTCAACACGCGTTGACGTACCGAGGCGAACACACGAGTCTCGTCGACATGTGCTGTAGAATTTCTAACTCTCTCTCTCTAGTCGATCCTTCTTGTAAGCTTTTAGCCTTCGAAAATGGTGTGTACAGACACCAGAGGATGTCAAAGCTATATATAAAAGGAATATATATCACTAAGGTCGCTTTGCTCGATGACCGCTAAGTGTCCCGTGAGGAAGAGAGAGACGTCCACGGACGGCGAAGACTCCCGTTAGGGAAGTTCCCGCTCACAGTTCTACATCTTACTCAGGGTAGAGACCAACCCATTCGTTTGTATCGATGTCCGAAATTAGCGATGCTCTACATTCTTAAACTTACGCTGTAGGAAGCTAGAATTACATTCCAATGTATACAAGACTTATAGACACTATATCCTGATCCATAGTCAATTATATATATATATATATATATATATATATATATATATATATATAACTAAAAAATATGAATTATACACAAGAT
>JAUUDZ010020583.1:2500-11286 GCA_032361705.1 Panulirus versicolor | reverse complement strand
ACAGCTCACAGACACACGTCCGAAAGCAAAAGAGAGAGAGAGAAGGAGAATCCATCAATACACCACCAGCTCAAAGAGCCGACTCACAGACGAAGACCACAACAACCTGTCTATACACCGAGGGACCTCCAAACAGTCATTACTCCATTGAAAACAATGGGAGAAATTGCTACCTACCCACCCTTACTTGTATTGAACGCTAACAAAGGTGGGCGGGTGTGTGTGTGTGTGTTTGTGTGTGTACCCGCAAACACAGCTCACAGTCTAAGCCACGTACCCATCTCTCCACCAGCCATGAAGGGATGATGAACACCTGGGTTAACTGTGAACCGACTGCCGCGCCTAGGATTCGAACCTGAGCCAGCCCTTGCGTGAATGATGGTCATTGATGCTAACCTCTACACCGTGGAAGGCCTTCGTGTGTGTGTGTGTGTGTGTGTGTGTCATCGTTGTTTATATGTACTCGTGTATGTATCCATATATCTAATACATATATTCAAGTGTTGTTACGTTTATTTGATATTTGTTCGAACCCTGACATCTACAAATCCCATGTTTGGGATGTAGGTACTTCAGAATTTGGGCTTCGTTTTGAGTTCAACATCCCGGCCTTGAATGTCCTCTTGGGGGCTTACAAAAAGGCCACTTTTTGAAAGCCATTTAATTTCCACTTAGATCGATTACACGAAGCCATTTAGTTTCCACTTAGTTCCAAGGCACGCATTCAGAATAGACGATGCAGTGACCTCACATTACTATTCATTATTTTGAAAACTTGTCTGAGGTCAACGTAAGGTTTACACTTCTTAAAAAGAGGTTAATCTTCTTACCTTCTCTTTCTACGACAGATTTCTCAGAGGTGGAATTAGTATTGTTACCCGTCTTTGTACATGCTTAAGTTTTTCCTTATCCTCTTCGTAGTTCGCGGACCAGAATTGGACTACATATCCAAGATGTCGTTTTAGTAAAGGATTATAAAGTGTCAGAATTGTTTCCACCGTTTTGTAGTCAGTATGTTTAGTGATGAAACGTAACATCTGTTAGCTTATTACTCGCTACTGTAAACTGTTTAGTATACTTGAGACTGTTACTGATAAGTACCCTACACCATCCGGAATGTTGGGGGAGGGAGGGAGAGTTCGACCCTCAGATGTCTAACATCATCATGAAGTCATCGGTGACATACCAGAGTAATCTAACGGTATATCATCATCACGCAGGGAGCTCATGTACTTTAGTCGTCTGGAGGAAATTCTTAGGCAAAGACATCTTCCTCGACACTTGTGATTTGCTTTGGGGTGTATCACTATAACGTGGAATAATAGATCCCAAATATGATCACGTTACTTAACTTATTCCGACGTCTCTTGTCTCGAAAGCTCTGTGGAAAATTGTTAATCATAGTCCTGGTAGGACGGCCGAGGAGTACAGCTGACTGCACATGGCAAAACATATCGCAGCATGCGTGGCTACATATTTTGCAGTATGCGACCCACAGGGGAACTCGAAAGCACCTGTACCCATGTTGAAGTACGACGTTCCTATTCCCCCTCACCTTGACAAAGGGTTTCCCTTAATATCGTGATTGGATTCATTTCTATGGTAGCTATCGACCTCTTCGTCATGGCTGCTTTATTTTCTCGATGTTTTGAACCTTTTTACCGGACTTGGCAAAGGTACAGGAGTTGGTCGCTCCAGCTTACGCAAGGAGTCATTCTCTTCGACATTGGTTCGGAACTGAGTGAGTGAACTTTTTCCAGATCTCTCTGTACACACTGTTATTTTCAAAGGTTCAGTGTGATAGCGGATCGAACCCTGAAAGTTATCGAAGCTTGATTGTCATAAGCCATGTCGTGTAGTCTGACAATTAATCCCTCTTAGGACAAGGTCAACCCACGATGTTCACTGTGGTGTCTCATCTGCAAAACTCGAGATATTGAGAACCTGCCCAAGAAAGACAGTGACAGGTGGTGGTGTTGGAACGCGACACTGGTGTTCACAAGGTTCCCACAGCCAAACCATAGTCAGTCCTTAGAGCCTCTGGTCTCGACCGAGTGGTTTCACCAGCAAAACTCGACACATTGAGAACCTGTCCGAAAAGACAACGACTGGTCTTGCTGTTGGAACACGACGCGAGTGTTCACCAGGTTGTCAATACCAAACCATAGTCAGTCCTTAAAGCCCCGGGTCTACGGCGAGTGGTTGAGGACGATGCGCATCTCTGAGGTCTTGTCAGTTGAGTACGAAGGCCCAGTTCGTGTCTCTTGAGGTCTTGTCAGTTGAGTACGAAGGCCCAGTTCGTGTCTCTGAGGTCTTGTCAGTTGAGTGCGAAGGCCCAGTTCGTGTCTCTTGAGGTCTTGTCAGATGAGTACGAAGGCCCAGTTCGTGTCTCTTGAGGTCTTGTCAGAAGAGTACGAAGGCCCAGTTCGTCAACTCGGTGTCCTCAAGGCCGCTCAGTTGATCACCCTCCTCCTCTTGATCCAGCCCCTGCAGTTCCTCTTGATCCTCAACCATGTTCCTGAAGACGTCAGCAGCCCAGACTGTTCTTCCTTTTATTCATGGCATTAATGCCACTGAGGCTAGAACACGGACGTGTGCGTGTCCCGCTTGTCAGAGCTAAATTCATGATCGTTTCTCCATGATTTTCGTCCTTTCAACCAGTCAGGAGGTGAATGTTGTAGAGGATGTCCCTCCACATCGTCTCCTTCTTGTCCAGGAGACTCGATTGGAAGTTTGAGCCAGACGCAGTGATCTGTTTCTAACAAATTTCTAATCCTCATCATCGTTTGAGGATTTATTTCCTCCCTCTGTCTCTAAGACTGAGTTTTGTGTATCCGCGGTTCATTCCCTCAGTCTAGACATTGTCTTGCCGCTTACGACCACAAGAAAGGACGTAAGGCCGATGGGCCCATACAAGAAATATCCTGATCAGACCCATCCATGATCACTTATGTACTTATCAACTCTGCGTTTCAAGTTAGCCCAAATGTATTTGTGTTAGTCATATAATCCGCTAATATATAGCACAAACAATCCTGTAACAGAGCCAAAGCCTTAAGCACAGACAACTGTATAAAAAAGCCAAAGCCTGTAGCACAGACAACCCTATAACGGAACCAAGTCCGGTAGCACAGACAACCGTATAACAAAGCCAAAGCCTGTAGCACAAACAACCGTATAACACCCAAAGCCTGCGGCACAGACAAGATAAAATTGTAATACTTGTAAGTTTTTTCTTTGCGTCATTTCTCGAGTCTTCTGTATCCATTCTGAGGCGTTATAATCCAACCGAGGTGTCAATAAAGTCAAATCTAGAGATAACATCCACAATCCACCATCATATCCATTCCCATCCCATCACCACAACCCGCCATACATAGAACCATGACTACCCTACACCCCTTCATCTTACCGATCCATTCATTCATAAGTTTTAAACTTAAGTTCAGAACAGCCAAATTAGACATGGGGCTCCCACCCTACCCCCCTCGTGTTGTCTGTGTGTATTGTGGATACTTTGTAAAGTCCTCTGAGGGTCTTTACCCCCAAACAGCCCGGGCTGGACCCAGGCTGCTGGAATGGGTCACTGGTCGATCGACCAAGCTGTTAGAAGCCGCAGCCCTCAGGTCCAATGCATCCTTGAACTTCTCTTATGATGTTTGTGATGGCAGGTATACGTACTCCCAATCTACTCCACTTGCCCCATGACGTCTCCTGATCCACCATGACTTAGTTTCCCTTTCCAATCACCCGATGACTCCACGATGCCCACCCTCCCCTGGCGTGCATCGCCTCTTGTTAATCGAAGTTCGTGTCGTCTGTGTCAGGATCACGCTGCCTGGTAGGTTCCACGAACTCAACATCCACTACGGGGTCTTCCTCGGCGGGATGGGCGAGTTCACCGAAGTCTTCCTGGGCCTCCTTGACAACTTCCGGGGCTGCATGGACCAGGTGAGTCTCCCTTCCTCCTCAACATCTCTTAACTAAAAGTCTCGTTCCTCAAGTTCCTTCCAGATTCCAGCTCCTGGAATTTGTCACGGTGAATCTATGCATGTGTTTGGCCTTCCAGTCTTTTACGGGTTGGTTCTTTAAGCTCTGAGTTTTCACTTTAAGATCCTGAGTTCCAGATTCACCTTCGTCAAGTTCTCCCAGATCTTTATGTCCAAGTTTTGCAAGTGTAGATTAAATCTTTCTTTTAGGTTTTTGTAAGAGCTTTTTTTTTTTTTGATGTCCCTTTCTTAGCTGTCGTAGTTTGTCCTATAGTTTTTTTTGTCATACACAGCTGTAACACTCTCAGTACAAAGGGCTCTATAACACAGCTGTAACATTCTCAGTACATAGTACCATGTAACACAGTTGTAACATTCTCAGTACAAAGTGCTCTATAACACAGCTGTAACATTCTCAGTACAAAGTACCATTAATACAACAGTAACATTCTCAATACAAAGTGCTCTATAACACAGCTGTAACATTCTGAGTACATAGTACCATGTAACACAGCTGTAACATTCTCAGTACAAAGTGCTCTATAACACAGCAGGAACATTCTCAGTACATAGTACCATGTAACACAGCTGTAACAATCTCAGTACAAAGTGCTCTGTAATATATATCCTTTATTCTCACACGCGTAATGGCACAGAGGACGAGTAACCGTCGTAAATTTTTTTTTTCAAACTGCTTAAATTGCCTTCATTAAATTTCACCTTTCGTTCTCCTCAGACGTATTTAATTTTTCAAAGGCATGTGTCCCACTACAGGTCATTATGGTTCTCATCCGCTTTTTCCCATAAGCTTCGTTCATGACTCGAACCATCTCCTGAGCGTCTCATTCCCTGTGGCACACTGCTCCAACTCTGCCACACTGATGACCATGATCCACCCACACTTCTCTCTGCACGTACTGCAGTGATCCACCGCACTCCACACACACACACACACACCTACCGTGCAACGCTCTGCACGCTACGTACTCACCAATTGACTCCTCACTTGATTCAATGACTATTATGCTTCTTTTTCCTCCCTTTCTTAACGCTCATGACGTAACCAGTCTCACCCCTTGCCATATTCCCAGCGTGCCACATAACCTACCCGTCTTAAACGCTTCCTGTTCTGCCTCAAACACTAGACTTTACACACCCGTATATCCGTCACAGTTCACTTATATCAGGCTCCCTTTTCACTGCTTTACACTTCGAATATGCTATGAATAACACACTTATCGCGTCCTCCACTTACCACATTCCCTAACGTCCACATTTCCCACATGGGTTCCATCCGACCTGCCACATTTGACACGATACTCAACGCCTACCACACCACACCACTTTACCGCACTCCCTAGAACTCGCTCCCGGGTTGTCACGCTCCCTATCTGCAGCAGCAGCGCCACTTGCCAAGCCTTCTCGCTCACTATAATCTCACCATCCGCCTCATTCCTCGTCAGCAACACTCCCCTGGTTTGCCACACTTCCAGGCTATAGTGCCTCTCGTCCCTGAGCCACCACACTCACCACTGACCTCGCTGCCTCTCTCCCAGTAGCAGCACCGCCACTTTCCACACCCACCACTTGCCACACTGCCAACCTGTTTAACGTTTTCCATTCGTTATGTTCGTCGTCCGAACTTACCACTGTGTGTTCTCAGTCACGAATGCACTCGCTTCCTTCAGCCATCATGAGTTACAACCTGATCACTCGGAGCTGTGAGCAATTACAACCTTCCCCATGCCTCATCAGCAGTAATAACAATCCTCACCTAAAACTAGCACACCACGTACTACTATCTATAACCCTCAGTAACCACAGTCACTGGCCACAACCCTTATTACCCACACCAAGCGCTAGTTACTACAACCCATGTTATCTATAACCCTCACGAGCATCGTGGAGAACAGACCCTACCTCACAACTTGGTTCCTCCCTTCTGCAGGTGATGTACAACGGACTCGATATCCTCCGGGAGGTGCGGGAGGACCCGAAGTCGTCCAACGTGTATGGCGTGGAGTGGGAGTGTTCCGACGAGTTCGATGCCTCTCCAGACGTGGCCATCAGCTTCGTCAAGCCGGGCGCGTACGTCGCCTTCCAGGACTCCTTCTCGAGGACCGGGGGTTCTATCAAGATGGAGATCAAGACGCAGTCAGAACACGCCCTCCTCCTCTACAACACTGGTCCGCCCTCCAGGTAAGTCCAGAGGCTGTGGTAGAGGTTGATTTATCGTATAAGATTTCGTGGGTGTCTTCTGAGGGTGTCCGACATTCTGTCTTCGTCGACCTGATGCCTCAGGGTTTAGAGAAGAGATGTACGTGTTGTCACATCAGAATTCAGCCACATTCTTAACCTACAGGACTAAGAATCTCTGTAGGCAATCAGAATCTAAAAGAAATTATTCTCTCAATGAATCACAACTTTATATCACAGGGAAATTGATAACTTCGGACGTATTTGATAAGGAAATGAATTGTCTTGACGTCACCAGAGGATGAAATCAAGGGTCCTCGACCACATCCTCTTCACGAGCTCTTCAGTAATGTCTTTGGTCACTTCTCCCTCTCTCTCTTGCCCACAGATCAGACTTCATTGCCCTTGAGATCTACGATGGCCACCTGAAACTCGTCCTTGACAAGGGCAATGGGCCTATCGGCCTCAACAGGTACAGTGCCAGTTCATATACAAGTCAGTTCCCACTTTCTGTTACCCATTTATTGTTACCATTTTCTGTTTTTAATTTTTTTAATGTACGTTCGGTTTTTATGCATATACGAACAAGGGTATTTTTCATGACTGAATTGCCATTTCCCAGGTATTGTAATGTCCATTTTCAGATAGCGTAAAGGTTAGTATTATATTAATGTTAGGAAAATGATCTGATATAGAAAAAAAAGATGTTTCTTGCCATGTAAGAAACTGAAGATTATCTGCTTTTCCTAGTGTTATCTTGTGTGTTTCCTCATACTCAAACGCCTTCTACTGACTTCCTATTACTTCCTAAATTAGTAACATATACACACGCGCTAAAAAATCTCCTTTTTATTCTTTATTCTTTTTTTTCTTCCTCCAGAACTTGATTGTTCTGTTTCCAACAGTCTGGCTGCAGCTCATTGCATCTCTCTCTCTCTCTCTCTCTCTCTCTCTCTCTCTCTCTCTCTCTCTGTAATGGTGAGCAATGCTGACCATGAGTCACCACGGGCTAGCTCGGGGTCCGGTTCGAATTCTGGGCGTGGCAGTCGGTCCTACACCCATCCCAGGTGTTCATCCTCCCCACGGGGCTGGCCGATAAATGGGAACCTGGCCTAAGCTGGCGTGTGTGTGTGTGTGTCTATACACAGAAGTAAAGACATGATACACATACACTTAGTTAAGAGACGCGGCAACACGAGCGTAAAACTCTCTCTCCCCACAAACATACAAGTTTTAATCACCCACCTTAGCCAAACCTCTTCCCTCTCCCTTCTCCCTAGTTCCATCTACATCAGCGACGGAGTGTGGCACAAGCTGGAAGCACACTTCAAGCCCACGTACATGGAGTTGAGTGTCGACGACCATATAGAGGATCACCCGACCCAAGTTGGTGAGAACAAGTTCTTTGACCTGTCGGGTTACCTCTTCATAGGCGGGGTGGAGGTCAACAAGCAGGCCAGAGCAGTTAGCCAAGGGGCGAAAAATGGTGGCAAAAGGTCAGTTGGTAAATTTTTTCCGTTTTGGGGTAATTTTTTTTTTCCGTTGTTTGTTGAAGATTTCTGGAAATGGGTCTTTAGTGAATGTTTCATTATGATGATATTTGATATTAATGATTATATTATTATGTGAATGATTATACGTTTCCCTGCATGAAGTACCATGTCGACAGACCACTAATTTTTGTAGCTTGTTTTGAATTTGTTTTACATCAGGTAGAACATATCGTATTTTCTCATATAATTTGACAATTTCCAATTTTATCTGCTATGCATTCAAGGGATATTATGCAAATAGCAACCTGACTTCAGACACTCGATTCCCAAGACTTGTGATCTTGGCATACACTGCCCCTTCTGGTCGTGTACGTGTTACTCCTCATCTCATATTATCTCCACTTCGTCTCCTTGCAGCCTGGAGGGCTGCATCCAGAAGCTGTCTGCAGGAGAGCGGGGTCTGAGCATCCGCGATGCCCGGGTCACGCAAGGCATCAAGGCGGAGTGCCACTGGGCCTACCCGTGTCTCAAGAACCCTTGCGTGGACGGGAGCCGATGTGTCCAAGAAGGCACGGACGGCTTCAAGTGTGAGTGCGACCTGGCCCTCTGTGTCCGCCAGAACTTCACCACGGCGTACAAGGTCTTCACCAAGACGACGCTGCCCTTCGATCTCGAGGTGGGCCTCGGGCGTTGCTCGTGTGCAGCCTTAGTTCACGCGTTAGCGGCTAAGATTGCTCGATCTAGCGATATTTTGCTCCATTATAAGCTGAATGAAGTTTACATGTCGTCTGCGTGTGATTGTCGTATGATATTTACTGGATATTGATGACATTTGGATTTGTCAACATTTTGTTCTGAATAAATGTAATTTTTGGTTATTCTGTTACCCTTGTTCTTCTCCTTTTTGCGTTGTTCTTCCTGCTTCACTTGTCCTTCACTGTTAGTTGTTCTTCCTTCTACACAGTTCATTGTTCTTCCTCCTTCACTGTTAGCTGTTATTCCTCCTTCACTGTTCGTTGTTCTTCCTCCTACACTGTTTATTGTTCGTCCTCCTACACTGTACATTGTTCTTCCTCCCTCACTGTTCATCGTTCTTCGTCCTTCACTG
>JAUUDZ010020572.1:0-11288 GCA_032361705.1 Panulirus versicolor | reverse complement strand
GCTGACCTGGGGAAGGAGGTACCATAATGGTCAATTCTCTTGTTCCTCAGCACCATAAAAATGAACTTATTGAAAGAATGCATTAATTGTGCTTTGGTTAAAAGTTGTTCTATAGAATTTCCTCATACAGTCTGCAAAGGTAATGTTAGAGTTGTATGGCAAAAACTTGTACTAGACATAACATCAAAAAGAGGTTATCAGTAACAAAGACTAAAGATGTGGGTATGGATCCCATTTATTATTACTACTTTGTACAGATTATATATGTGAGGAGCAGTTATCACAGAGTTAGTAAAATCCACACAGTGGTCCACATATTCATAGTCCTCAAATGCAGTGAGGTTACAACACAGCAGACTAATGTAATTATTCCAATAGTATTTATTGCTATTTGCTATTTTTTCAGTTATCTTTGCACCTGTTCTGTACTTCTTAAGTACTGAAAAACTGACTTGTAGTTTTTATTACAAGAGGTACAATACTGCTGTTATGCAAGATTACAGCACTGGAGATTAGGAATGTGGCCAGTGAGGTGATATTTCATTGTTAACCAGACTGTCAGTTAATCGGACGCCAGTTAACTGGCCTTCTCTTGGATTCCTTAATTATTGAATAAAACTTGCTGGTACTTGGGATAGTTAGATTACAGATATTGTATTCAACCTTCATAAACTTCAGAAGTACAATGTAACATTCCAGAGCCTCTGTATTGATTATCAGAAAAAAGGGAACCCCTACTAGCACTTTACTAATATACCAAATCCCCTAACTTGCAAACACTAACATAACCCTTAGCCAGTGTTGCTAACATAACCCAGCAGAGATCCTAGCCTGCACTACAACACTACTAGAAAGAACATAAACCCTTGATCTACATTACTAAACTGTAAAAACCTCCTAACTATCTTACAAACGGAACCCAGCACCTGACCTACACTTGTTCCAGAGAGCCAGAAAACTGCCGACTAATACCACCAACAGAACTGAACCACAATGAAACTGCTGAGAAAAAAAAGCAGTATCACTGAATGCTTGAAAATAAACTAAATACAACTCATAAATATTCCTGTGCTTTCAAATGCCACTTGGAATATGTACAATGACACTTATGAGTTTAGGGTTTCTGAATACCAAAAAGAGTATAATATCACTAACACTAAAGTCAGTAGTTATGAAAATAGAAAGAAACACTTAATAAATCTAAGTATTTTCTCGGTTGATTTTCAAGATTTTGACATATAACATGGTGTGTAACCAGCTAGTATTTTTTTACTTCTGGTTATTATCTGACTTCATAATGTTGTTGATTGACTTTTCTTCTATGTTCTTCTATGTTGTTACTGATCAGGTGTTGCATATGTTCTAGTGGTTGGATATCGTGTGTGACTGGTAACCTGTTACAGACATATCTCTGGATGTCTGATCAAACTTTAATGGATGTATTAGGGTATCAGATTAGTGTGTCCATTGTTGTTTGATCATACTAGGTTACCAAACAGAAATGTAGGAATGTAGTTATCTCATGTAGGTTTGTAGTCAGCTGTAAAGTGGGAAGATATGGTCATGTGGTTTGTTACTGAGAGTGTCCTCAGATGCTGCCACCACAGAAGCACAAGAAAATTTAGACCTTATGATATATTCTTGTATGAGAGAGAGATTCTTCAAGCCATACATTATTACTATGAATTATGTTTAAACTAGATTTATGTACACTTATTGTTTTGTATAAAATAATCATGTGAAAGAGATATGCAGGTTACTAGTATCCACTCATGAAGGAGTGTTAATAATGCTGGGGACTGGAGGAAACAGAAAACAATGTCAGGTATGTCCAGTGTCATTTAGTCTTGGCCTCAGTATTGCCTATCAGTTTGTTGCTTTAATGCCATCAAAACAAAGCCTGTAAGTTCTTTTTTTGAAGGCTGGGCATTAAAAAGAAATAAATATCTATAATATCACTAGTAACACCATAGATGTCTTTGATAATAAGATCACTCAGGAAGACCAACATTAATGTATCATGTATACTTTAACTCATGGTGTGATACATGTAAATACTGATGGAATGGTCAACAGTACATATCACGTTTAAAGGAATATATGGCCAAGAAACACCATTTCTTTATGATACAATTACTCTTAGTCTACAATCTGCTGATCATCAAGAACAGTTTACAACCTGCCTGATCATCAATTACACACTCAAAAAGATGTTTGGAGTGATCCGTCTCCACACATCCATACACCATCACATCACCACATTAATCAACACATTTGATTACCATAATTAGGGCTTAATTGAATAAATGGTTGGTTAAATGGCACATATAGCAGGTTAAGTTGTACTACCACATTGGGTATATGGGTGCTTAAACTTGATTCCTCAAGATACAGAAGGTATCAACCATTAAAGTATAAGACCCTGAACTCTTGAAAAGACTGAGCATGTATGGTAGTGCAGGTAGAGTACTTAGTTCATGTTGCAACCTAGTTGTAAAACTGTTACAGCTTGGGAATTACTGTCTAGACTATTTGGAGGTTAGGGAGGGAGCACATTTTTCATTTTGTTTTTAACATATTATGAAAGTCATAACTTGAGAATTTCAAAGGCTGCTAAGTAAGAGAGAAGTGGAGGAAGTAAACTTTCATTATTGGAGTGAAGATACATATTGATATGAAAATATTTGACATGTCTGGAGGAAGTATATGTGGGTACATCTGAGAGATTGATGTTTCACCTCACTTTACTACAGAAGTATATATGTAGGAGTTAATGGCAATTAAAGGTTAGATGGTCATTGGGCCAGAACCACAAAGATATAAGTCATGTGTACAGTGCAAACATTATATGGGACACAGCTAAGTAAATAATGTACAGTAATACTGACTAGTGATACTTTGTAGGATTGTCATGTGCACACAGCAGCTTTCTAAAGCTGTAATAGTCCATGTATTAACCAGCAGATTATACCCAGATTTTCTTAGCATTAAATTAGTCTTATAGTACTGATGATGTACACTGAAATTTTAACTTAAGAGCTAAAAATGTAGGCAATAGTTAGGAATTTACTTGGTATACATAACCAAATGTAATACTAGCTAACAGAAACAACCCCTGGCCACAGTGTCCTATCAAACCACAAAAATGTATTAGTATCCAGATAATGCCCAAGTCCACAATTTACTTTGGTTAAAGAGCCAAAGACAGAGCTTACAGTTACAAAGATTCCACAGGCTTTGCCTGCAGTCTGAAAACTTAGGTTATACCCTGTATTACCATCTATGACTGGGGTCTTCAGGCAAATACAGTACTACTTCTATCACAAGAATGATATTCTGTCGTCTTATGTTTTTAAAGTAATAATCAATCTTGCTCATTAGACCTGGTGTTAAGAAATTTTTCACAATATTAAATCAATAGGTCTATGTTACTTGGTAAATTATTCATAGTAACTCTACTACAATTTACACATTTGAATATAAAATTTAATGTCATTAGTTATCAAAAATCACATAAGATTTTATGTATTTCAGAAGACTAGTAAGTAATTAAGTGACAATATTTATAATAACATTTTAAAGCAGACTACTGGGATAAAACAATTAAAATCTTTTGAAGTTTCAAGTCAAAATCATTAGCACACTTTACCCGTGACACAGGAAACACAAAATAGTAACACAGTGCTAAAAACAATACCTAAACAAAGAATTCAGCATCAGTGATTGTTCCAATGGTTCAAATTCCCTTCCTTTTTCATTAATGGAGTGCATGAAACTGTATGATACTTGTTTTGGAGCAGCTCAGATATAGAGTAGAATTCTTCCATGCATCATTTCCTACTGTTGTCACACATTAGTTTATCCACAATGATACAGTTCAGTAATTTTTTAGTTAATCACATTACCTCCTGATCTTTTTAGTGTTGATTACAATTGCAGTGTTACCATTCACCAGCCAAAATGTGTACATATGTTACTGGTTGTATCAATCATGTCCATTATTTTATCAGCACTTTAGCAATCACATAACAACTTCTACTGACTCTTTGGCTTATATATTGCTCCATTGATGGGATGGTATATTAGAAATAATATATTTCTATTGGTCTGCCATCACTACATTAGTTGAATTATACATCTAACTAGTTTGTATCAGACATTCTGCAATCACTTGATATCATATAGAATTTATGGGTATTTCAATAGAACCAACTGTGTCATTGCTCATAACAGAGATACCCTTCACATATGCTAGTTGTCACCTTAAAATTGTAAACATTTGCTTGGGTTTCAAAAGTTTTGCTACAATATTTTTAGGAAAGAAATCAATGCATCACCTTGTTGGCACTTTAGCAGTTAGTGGAAATAACTTCCATTACTTCAGCAATCACTCTGTAAATATTCTGTTCTCACAAAAAAATCTCTCTAACTCGCACATCACTGGCCAATTCAGAAATATTTTATCGAAGGTTTAGTTTCGTTGATAAATTGTTTTAACAGAGTACTTGGGTTTCTTCAGTTAAGTCACTCTCCAAATCATTTAGGTGGGCCTGAAGCATTTGTCAGTACATCTGCTTTGCAAAATTTCATATGTAACATCTGTCTTATGAAGTATGTTGTAATGTTGCTGGATTTATGGATGTCAACCAAAGACTGTTAAGCCTGACTCTGTTACACAGAGCTTATCAATATCTAGACCAAGAATTTTATATTGTGGATGACTTCCATATCATTAACACATCACTTCTTATTTGAAGGATGCTTCCATAAAAATGCTTCGTAAGCTAACCTAATCAACTTTCCATGTTTGACAATGTTAGCCCTCGAAATATTAACTCAACTGTCACCATTAAGATAAAACGGTACACAAACAATATATAGTGTATGTCGGATAAGTCATGAGAAGAAAAAGCAGTTATTAAATAAATGTCACTTACATTTACTTTTTATGGAAATCAAATTCTAAACATAGTTTTCATGAATTAAAGTAGCTGCAGTACACTTCCTGTGCGGCAGGATTAAGAGTTACACTTGCAGTTATCAGATCTGGGATGTCATAGGATATTTTGTACACTTTGTGCAGGAAAAAAAAAGCAGACATATGATTTATTATGCATGAACTTAATGGTCATTCTGCAGTTCAGGTGGGAATTTAAAGTCATATTCCATAGGCATAAAGATAGATATTCACCATTCATAGTAAATAGTTATAAAGCTGAGATCAGCATTCTACAGTTATAAAGCTGGAAGTATAGCAATGCAGTCAATAAGATGGGAATCCAGTCATTATACTTGATTTATTAACATTGGGTTCAGCTGTTTTGTTCTAAATTGAAGTTCAGGATTGAAGTCTTAGTGCCTAGCCATAAAACTGGAGATTTTGCCGTCAAAATACGTATATCTGGTGTCACACTTCAATGACATCCAGGTATGTATGTGCAACTGAACTGTTTCTACGGTATTTTTAATCTTGTAGCTACCATTAAGTAATACCCCATTAGATAACACATTTACTGTTGCCTTATAACATCTAAACCCCCAGTGAGCTACAGTCTGGTTGATACTAAATTGATAGGTCAGTGAACAGTCCTGAATTGAAAATCATCCAAAAGTTGAAAACTAATAAATCCAACAACATGTAAGATTTTATTTTCCTATAAACACTAGTTTGCTGGTAACTTAATATACACTATCAATTTACTATTTTCTACAAGTTATTCTACACTGCTTCTTTGTCATTTATCCTAAGACTATATTGGCACAATTTTTCAGCCAGCATGACCTAACACTTTTGTGAAGTGAAAATAACCTTATCAATCAACATTTACCTGAAGCTGCAAGACAAGACTTCCCCCAGTGTTATGTATTAGAAATATGTCAAGTCATATGATGTCTCTTGTGCTGACTTAATGCATCCATCAGCATGACAGAACTCTCATCCTACATCTTTCTTGGAGCAGGTGTGCAAAGCCTGGCACTAGTCCTTTGTATCTACTAGTGCTCATGACATGTGATACTTTCCCATTTCATGATGAATGTCCATTTTTCCTGCTTTTCCAAGAATCCCAACATTACCATCCCACACAATAGGTATTTCCCATCTTTTCAGCTGAAGAAATTCCCCTTTTTCCTTCAAAAATGCTTTAAACGCCAAACAAAATTCCTGTTTGTTTCTTGCAGACTAACTACCAGTAAGGAACATTAGACTGGCTTGTCAGCACACAAGGATACAGGTCAATTTTAGGGTGGTGAGGGTAGCTCATGGTCACCATGCCTCTGCTTTGTCATGACACTTATAAGTGTACTGTGCGGTCCTGGAGTGGAGTATGGTCACCCACTAACTCTTTTGATGCTAGGTGTGATCCAGGGCTGTCTATGGATGACGAGTGCCCACCCAGCGGCTCTCCTGGCGTTGAGTGTGTCCTGCGGGGCCTGAGCTATAGTGTGAAACCCGCAGAATACCCAGTGGATCTACATACCCATGCCTGTTGGAACACAAGCATTTTTAATGATACTACAAGTAAACAGTGCATGAATGATATGTAAGTGGCAAACAATATCAGATTAACTTATAGAACAATAAGTATATATGTTTCTTGAAGTAATGATGAAATAATTCTTATCTTTTCAAATTATTTAATATATATGGAACAACTTTCCTATTAAAAGTTTCACCAATTTCAATTATCATAATCTTTACTAGTAGTAACTCAAAACAAGCTGGAGATTATCATTATTTCATCGTTATGTTCAACTAACATTTTGCATTTATATCCATATTTTATCTACATATTATCATATGAGGACAAATGTAGAGTGTTACAAAGCTAAAATTTTGCATTTAATTGTCTATATGTCATTGAAACAGCTGCATTATTCAACATGGTGTAATACTGTTTTATTGATTTTGTATTTGTCAGAGTGCTGTTGTGTGTTTCACACGTAATTATTAGTAATGAGTAGTTTAACTTCTCCCAAGAAGCAAGATAGTGCCAAAAATACACAATGAAGGGCAGCAAGCGTTCACATCCGCTATATGACATGTAAAAATCACTGAAACCAAAGGGTCCTATTCATAGCCAAGCCCCACAGACCTTTCTGAGGTTTCATCTGACCACTTTGTATACCACAGTTCAGCCTGTTAACAGCACATCACCCTTTACATACCACATCACTATTCCATGTATGCCACTCCCCCTCCTGTATGTAAAAGCTCTGTTAAATCAAAGCTTCTTTCACTCCGTCCTTCCATCCTCATCTTGATCTTCCCTTTCCCCTTGCTCCCTCCATTTGTCATATGTATCCTCTTAGTATCTCCACTTATCTTCTCCATATGTCCAAACCATACCACCAAACCTCGTTCATCCCTCAGTCATAGTCTGCCTACTACCATGGCTTTCTCATCTTACCCTTTCATGCCTTACTTCCACTTCCATGGTTCCATCCGCTGCTAAATCCACTCCCACATATCTAAAACACTTCATTTCCTCCACATGTATAATACAAATCAATAGACATCATTGAAATTAAAGAAAATTAATTTGCTTTAAAAATTCCACTAACTTATCAATATGACATCTGTCATCAAGCAACTCATTCATGGACCTGCCACATAATGAATTTACTCTCTGTTCTCAATTAAAATGAACACATTCCATTAAATTGTGTTTTACTGTCAAATCAGATTGACAGGTGTGACAATAGGGAACCTGTCTTTCTTCACCATTTGACTTCAAGTGGCTATGGGCGAGATGAGTACGTCCAATTCAGAGCCTAATCATGATGACACTTTCTCTTCAGTTTGGGTAATTTGAGGATTCCCACTTTTTGATTTTTGGCTATATACCTTTTGGCTTTTGATTAGTTGTTAAATCATTCCATCTTATTTGCCATTTATTAATCATATATTCATAGCTTGTTCCCCTAAAATTACCCTATGGAATGTTAAAATTAGAAGGTTGTAGCTGATATATTGCTTCTTTAGCAGCTTTGTCTGCTTTTTCATTTCCCTCTACATCCACAAGCGCCAGACCCCCAACCAAAATTTACCTTAGTATATCTCCAAGAGTGCAGTTAGACCAGCCAATCCTGCACTTCTTGCACCACAGGATGAGTGGGTATCAGCTGCTCTAATGAGAATAAAACACCACTAGAATCAGAATCAATAATGAAATTTTGTCCCTTAGATCCTGAATAATAAACATTATCCACTGCTGTAAGTACTGCATTAACTTCAGTTGTGAAGATAGAGCAAGCAGATGGTAGCTTTCTTTTAACTACACTATCATCAATTACAGTAGCAGAACCTATGCCGTTTGTGGACTTAGATCCATCAGTATATACATGGAGCATTGGTCACAGTGCTGGACCGAGTGTTCCAGAAATTCCTCTTTGATGATTTGAGAATTTCTTGAGTTTCTTTCCTCCTTTGCATGGACATATTCCAACTGGTGGTCTACACCAAGGGGGATACTTTGATGGCCTTAGTACAGCAATTTGGGATATAGTGATGCCTATCTCCCTAGATTCCTATTCTTATTGCGCTTCCAGAGGTTTTGGTAGCCGAGGTTAGTTGGGAGAGTAGTCTGTTGGGTTTTTCATGCATTTATAATTTGGGTTACTCCTTGACATTAGGGTCTTTACTATATGCCAGAAACCCAACTCTTCCCTGCGGATGATGGAAAGGGGCAGCACGCTTGAATCTACATAAATGCTGTCAACAGGGGAAGTACTATACGCCCCAGTACAGATACAAAGACCCATGTTATGTACAACATCTAACTTCTGAAGGTTAGTTTTTGATGCTGAGCCATACACTTGGCATGCATTGTCTAGTTTGTTGAGGCATAGTGATGTATACAATCTCATCAAGGTGCATGATCAGCAGCCCAATCAAAATGTGACATTACTTTCAAAATATTAAGAGATTGCTTAACTCTAATGCTCGAATCATTAATGCGAGAACTATAGGTCAGTTTCTTGTCCAAATTATGTCAAGAAACATCACTCTTGGAGAAGAATGCTGTCTTTCAGGAGCAAAGGCTGGGCTATCCTCCTGTTTTCTAGTTCTGGTGAATCTAATGGCCTTCCTCTTTTGGGGGGAAAATTTGAATCCCCTAGAGTTAGCCCAATTAGTAACTTTATTTATTGTCACTTGGATCTTTCTCCCAGCCTCTACTGCAGTGGATGCCCTACAATAAATTGCATGGCCATCCTCAAAGAAAGCCTTGGACCATAAGGGGAATATGGTCCACAAGATTAATTACAGCAACCGTGGAATTCCTTCCTAATAGGTATGGCATTGAGAACAGAAAACTGACTTTCAGATACTGATCTGATAAAAACCCTTTATATATCCGTACATGTGACTCCAAGATGCCAACTGCTTCCGTATACCACCTCTCCATGTGGTGATGTATGCCTTCTCTAGGTCAAAAAAATATTCCAATGGTCCAGTTTTGTTTAGCAGCAGCATTTTGAATTTCCCTCAAGAAAATTAACAGTTAATCTAAAGTGCTCTGATTTTTCCAGAAATCCAAATTGCCTGTTTGATATGAGGTTCTTTGATTCCAAGAACCAAACTAGTCACTTATTTACCATTCTTTCAAAGAGCTTGCAAACATAGCTGTTAAGAGCTTTTGGTCTGCAGCTCTGTGGAAGCTCTCGATCTTTGCCTGGCTTATGACTTGGTATCATGGCATACTTTCTAAGACTCTGAAAAAGTATGCAGTGTCCAAAGACCATTAAGTATGTCTAACAGAAATAGTTATGTGCTTTCATGGAGATGCATAATCATTTCATATCTAATTTCATCCTCACCAGATGTTAATGGTGAGCTTGATGAGGCATTCTTCATCTAAGCAAATGATAAAGGTAAATTAAACGCCTCTGTTATTAAAATAAGCTAAGGTAATTGTGGTGGAGCTTAGAATTCACCAAAACTCTGCGGAGTAATAAGCCACACTTGATATACCGGCAAAATGTGCTCACAAGAGTTCAGCTGCCTCTTTAGGGTCAGAGATATGTACATCACCTTTTTAGAATGGATAATGGGGTTGGAACAAGTTTTCCTTAAAATTTTCTAATTTTGTTCCAGACATGACTAGGTGGTGGTTTTGCTGTTAATTCAGAAATATACTTCCTCCAAGATGACAGTTTAGCTTCTTTAAACATTCTCTTCTGCTTTGAACAAACTCTACAACAAATATTTTCTTCTGCTTTGAACAAGCTCTAACATATGATATCCAATTTGCATCACTGGGTGATCCGAAGTATCTGCGAAAACGCAATCTGGTGGTTTTCCCAATAATTTAACATTGTTCAACCAAGGAACAACAGGACGTTGAGGTAAATCAATAGTTCTGGGTATGCAGTTTTTCGCTTTCTCTGTGATAACGTTTGAGAGGTGGTCATAAGCAGCAACAGCAGATGAAAAATCATCGCTAGTCATATTGATAACAGCTGATGTATTGTCATTCCAATTTGCCTTATCAATCTTCCATTTTGGCAAACAGGGAGATGGAAGATTGTGTATATTTCTAAGGGTTATAGGCCAATGGGCACTACCATATAGGTCATTTTCTACTGACCAACTGTAGTCAAGCCCTAATTAAGAGGAGTAAATGGTCAAGTCAATGGCTGAAGATGAATTATGAAACATCATATTTTGTTGGTGATCCATCATTTATTAAAACTACATCTTTATTGCCAAGCAGCTGCTCGACAACATTTCCCCATCTGTTACAGTTGTCATTACCCCATAAGGTGTGTTTTGCACTTAAATCACCCATTATTATTTATGGTGGTGGAAGTTGATCAACCACTCCTTGAAGATCACTGATGTCTAATTGACAATTATTTCCCAGATTAGCAAAATGATCTAGTTTAGGCTCTAGACAGTGAACATAATGTGATCTTTTTGTCTAAGGGATTTGAGCGGCACAGGCTTGGAGCAGTGTGTTAAGCTGCATTGTAGAATACTTTATTGATCTATGAATAATGAAGCCTGTGCCAGTTTAAGCTCTTTCTCCCAACAATGGGGGATTTATGAAACAATGTAATTCCACATTTATATGGTTGATCTCCAATCATAGTCTTAGAAATATTTTCACATCTGCATCCTAGAATAGAGTTTTATTAGCTCAGTTCTTGAAGCAATACCACAATTCCATTGTATGACAGACATCAAAGCCGTTTTGATTTCTTACCAGCACTTTCCTTTCAGGGTCTATTTTTTTTGATGATGTGAACATGGCAATTCTTAATATGGAAGGTTTGTTGGCACCTCC
>JAUUDZ010020561.1:0-11288 GCA_032361705.1 Panulirus versicolor | reverse complement strand
TTTTTTTATAGAGAGAGAGAGAGAGAGAGAGAGAGAGAGAGAGAGAGAGAGAGAGAGAGAGAGAGAGAAAGGTTGCATCTTCGATTTCCACGCTACCATTCCTGCGCCACAATCTTGACGTCACTTGGTCGCTACTGCAGAGGGGCTTCTCCTCCCGAAATACATTGGATTCCCAGAGGTTGACTGGTATGCTAGAATATTCTAGCGCATATTTCATTCGTGTCTCTAGATGTAGCTCACTCAATTCTGGTTTCATTGCAGTTCTTCGGTCACGCAGATGCGTAGACTGAGTACGGTTTCTAACGGTTTCCGCAGATTAAGGTCATTGGAGTTGATGTCGGGTGCTGGCTGCGGTGGAGAAGAGATTTGTTTCTAATGCGGCTGCAGTAGCGACATCCTGTTCCTGTGTCGTATTCCAAGGGCGAGGGTTCGGGGTGTCGCGTGTGTTGCTTCATATCCAAGAAGCAATCATCCCACCGTGGCCTTATGCGCACCTGTCCGTCGTGCCTACTTCGGACGCTGTTATGAGGTTCATGATGGTACCTAGTCTTTCTCTCGAAGCTTGCTGTCTGTTGTTATTTTCATCGCCATTGGGTGTCCGTAGTTGACTGATTTCACTGTAGTATGTCTGTGTGCCACTTACTTTTCGATCATGTTGCATGTGAGTCGACTCCATAGCCGTTTCGCTCTTAACTCGAAGCATTCGCTCGTTTTTAAAGTCGCTGAATGTAGTACCGGGTATATACTCGTTCATTTATAATGATACTACCAACCAAACCATTCATATGCCCGTAGAGATGAATGTGAGTTACTGGTGTCGGTAGTATATCAATAGTCATCATCGCAGGCCATTTTCCGAGGCGTGACAGGTGGCACTCAATCGTATACTAACCTTCCACAGTTTCTCTCAGTTGTTTTGATCGCTCATTCCCCTTCCTCTCCAACCTTAGGGTTGCACTACTTTTTTGGGGGGGACTGTATATAAGATAGTATATCATTCTTCTCACACATACGTATACTGAAGTCAAGTCGAAACAAAACGGAACCATAACATTTAAGTGCTTCATATTATCATACCAGAGGGGCAGAATAAGAAGACGACGTATAAGAGAAATATGAAATTCAGAAAGACGTAAGAATGAAATGCCAAAATTTACAAGGAAATACACAAGTGGGTGTGACCGCCAAGGCAATATAATTGCATTGAAAGTCCAGCTGCAAATTTTTTATTTTTTCTCTCCTAGGTTTTAATCGCAGCATACCTAAATCAACATGTGGCTATGGTAATCTAGATCTGGTAATGGATTAATTATAGTTATTAGAAAAGGATATACGTCCTCGGGACAAAGAGTGTAAGAAAACTTATGAGTGACTAGATTATTTAGGTGTTCAGCAGATCAGATTTCAGTTTAAAAATATAAAGGACGGATACATTATTCGTTTCCATAATGTATTTGTATATTTTTTTTGATATTTCGCCCCAATATCTATCCTAAATTTTAATGCATTTTTCTGAAAAGTAATTAGTGAATGATAACCAACTTCAGGACTGTCATTTAAGTTTTACTATACTATACACACCCCGTCACTTAGGCTGTAACACATTTTGAAAGGCTTGCTCAGAATTAAAATCATGTGTAGATGTGCCTTTAAACTAGATTACTCTATGTACATTCTTCAAAGAATATTGATGAATATCTATAGTTTTTCTGGATCTCTGTTGTAAGAAAACGAAAAAAAAGAGAGATATATGTATTTCAATATGAGAGAGAGAGAGAGAGAGAGAGAGAGAGAGAGAGAGAGAGAGAGTATTAAGTGCCCGCCATCTAAAGCAGGATACGAACACCTTTGAGTTTTCTCTAAATATTCTTAGTTTACAATGGAACCTTTCATCACTGAGAAATCTTGCATTTACTCGCTAATTGGTCTAGGGCATTATTTTGAGGCACACGCCCTATAATAACTGATATATGAGTCTGATAACAAGCTACTTTTTTCTCCCAAGTAGCAATAAGAAACTTGCGCTGGTATCATGCTATTCTTAAAACTAGTTCCTACCGCCCCCAGCCTTCCTTGACTCGTGTTTTGTAAAATTTTGTTCCCTCGCTTTTGCAGGTCTTACAGGTTTGTGCCCAGTTCTCGAAACCGAACTCTGCCTCCTCTCTCTCTCTCTCTCTCTCTCTCTCTCTCTCTCTCTCTCCCCAGTAATCCACATACTTACACCCACAGTGAAAGTTTGATAACCTTCCGATGATGTACATGTACCAGTATATGTGACCTAATGGGCTAAAGGGACACCGGGTTGCTCTTGGAAGTGGCGAGGGATCTCATAGACCACAGAAGACGCTCCGAGATGGGAGACTTTTATACCATGAAGGGCAAGTGGATACACTGCTGAATTGTCGAGTAATTGACCCAGGTTCGAGTTTTGCACACACACACACACATTAATATCCATCAACGTCATCTTCACAACTCATCCTTTCTTTTTCAAACTACGCGTTCACCTGTCTGTTTTCCGTCCTATCAAAAGTTAAAATATCGAAGCTGTTGTAAACCACACGAAACAGCACGCTCAGAACAATTCATCATTGGCTGCCTAGCAACTGCAAACACTCATCACCTACACATCGAAACAAAGATCCTTCCAATACAGACTAGCCAAAAAATGCTCCGTATTTATATCTATGCAACAGCACTACGCCACTCCCGCCCAAACTACTCGGTAGCTTATTACCAACTTCCATGAAAGAGTATACAAGGTTTATATCTGCTTCACACTTCAGTAACCTCTACTCACAGATCCCCTCACACGAAACAAATACAACCCTGATATAACACAGAGACAATGATATAACCCGGTAAGAACTAAACTCGTATATTAACTCTAGCCCACAAGAATTACACCTATTAGAAACCACACTCCCCAGACAAACAGAAATCACATTTTCCTGTCAATTGACATCATCCAACCCAGCATCACTATAAACTCAACACATCCCAGGATCTTTCAGGTTAAGAATAAATCGTCCACAATGAAGACACCAGACACTTCTTGCTCTGTTGCCCACTTAGATATACACACATCACTACATTTTATGACTTTTGGTCCCTCCCGGTGAACGTGGCCGGCCTCCTGAGTACTGAGAGAGTTTTGAAAGGGACTCCTTGAGCAGGAAGTAAGCGTATATATTTCATACTTGTTTGAAGTTTCCCGTATCAGTGAAGTAAAGCTAGGAACACACGAAGAAAAGGCCTCCTTAGCTTGCAACCCTTTTCTAGCTGTTATGTGTAATGCACCGAAAGCACAGCCTCGTCCCCACAACCAGGGCCCCTCTGTCTCTTCATATGTCCCGGTTCACTTCAACGACAACAATCCATCTGCCGTTCACTGTATCCCGTGCATGTTCAGGCCTCGAACAATCAAACCTTTTCCACTACGTGCATCCACTTCCAATTTGATCTCCTCGTTCTTCTTGTCACCCTCACTTACACATAAATCCTCAATGTCAAGCTCTCCTCAATCATTTCCTTCGGGAGTCCAAACCATTTCAGCCCACTCTCTTCAGCCCTCTTAACCACTCTTTTCTTACTACCACAGCTCTCTCTTACCCTTTTAATACTTGACCAAACCACCTTATACCACATAATGACCTCAAACATTAAATTTCTAACACCTCCTTCTTGCAATGCTTACATCATCCCTGGGACTACTATACCTTCAAATATAACCATTTTTACCCTTCCAGATAATGACCTCTCTTTCCAAACATTCATCAATACTCCCAGAACCTTCACCTCCTTATCTACTGTATGACTCATTTCTGCTTCCATGGTCCCATTCTATACTGAAACACTCACTTCCACCAAATTTCCTCCTTTTAAACTAACACCCCAACTAACCCGTCACTCTGCTTTGCTAAACCTGGTAACCTTGTTTTTATTCATATTCATTCTCAACTTCCTCTTTTCAAAACACTCTCACAAAGTCACCCACTTCAGCGGTTTCTCACTCAAGTTTATCACCAGTGCTGTCATCAGCAAACAACAAATGACTCATTTCTCCAGCCCCCTCACCCTCTACAGGCTTCATACTGGCACCTCTCTCCAACCTTCTTTGAATTTATCTCCCTCACAACTCCATCCATTAACAAATTAAATAGCCATGGTGGCATTACACACCCCTGCCACAGACCACACCTTCACCTGGAACCACACACTTCTTTCTCTTCCTATTCATACACACACCTTTAACTCTTGATAAAAACTTTTCAGTGCTTCTAGCAGCATTCCCTCTACACCATATATTTATAAGAACTTACACAAGGCATCTCGGTCAAACATTTCACATGCTTTCTCCACATCTATAAAAGCCACATATAAATCGTTTTGTTGCTCTAAGTATTTCTCACTTACAATCTTTACAGCAAACACCTGATCTACACATCCTCTAACACATCTGAAACCCAACTGTTCTACCCCAGTCTGATGCTCTGTACATGCCTCCACCCTTTCAATCACCTCTCTCATACAAATTACCAGCAACACTCAACAAACCTATACCTCTAGTTTGAACACTCACCTTTGCCCCCTTTGCCTTTATTGCATTCCATCAATCCTCAAGCACCTCACTATGTTCCACATATACACTGAAAACCCAAAGTAACCGATCAACACAGTCAAATTATACTACAGGCTGTAACTCTCTAGTCCAGCACTTCATTGTACAGTAACTCCCATGGTCTGCACATTTTGAATCTGCTGCCATTAGTTTGTGAATCTGCCATCAGGGTGGCACTGTTAGCAGTGCTAAGGCTGCCAAAATCTGGTTACAATGCAGCCAAGCTAATTAACAGTCCTGTTAATTTCTTATATTCAGTTTTTTGCTGAAAATGAAAGCCAGAAAAGTTTAAAGTTTTGGAAAACTTTGAAAGGTGCCAGAACAAAATTAGACAGTGCACTTGTGTAGTGGTTTAAGCTCCAATGTAATAAACATGTAAGCATTTCTGGAGAGATGCTTATCGAGAAGGCCAAAATTTTTCATAGAGAAGTATAGGTAGAATACGACTGTGAATATTCACAAGTTTAATTGGAGACATGGAACTTCAGCACACAGTGTGTAAGGAGAAAAGCATAGTGCTGACATGGAAGTTTGTAGTGTAAGGTCATATTAAAAAAAATCTATAAAAACTCCAATTCTCTATCAAACAACCAACAGCAATACGTACAGTATGAAAGAGTGCACGAACCAGCTGCCTGGCTGGGACTGACACAACACAAGCTGGTTGCCTTGATGATAACAATTAAATAACAATAGTAACAAGAGTCGACCAAAGCTAACTACCAACTTATGGTCGTCCGTTACATCAAATGCTCGTCACAAATCTACGACAAAGTTTGAGGATGAATTTGCAAAGTTAATGGCAGCAGAAAACTTCACCCTAGAACAAGTGCATAATGCTAACGAATCTGCCCTGTATTGACATCATATGCCATGAAACACTTTTGCTCAAGATAGTGAGAAGTCTCCATCTGAGGATACTGCTGATGTGAACTGATGAAACAATAAAAACCTTGTTTGAAAGATTTAATGGTTGCATTATTTTCTATTTCAAGTCTAGTTCTACCTTTGATAACAGCAATAAGTATGTGGAACAAGCTGGTAAGACTAGGGGTCGGGAATATGTTTACACATGGGGTTCCCTTAGGGGTCAATTTCTGTTATCCGGTATTTTCTGTGGTCTGGCAATGGCCAGGCCCCAAAGTTGCCGGATGAAAGAGGTTCAACCCGTATATGTTTCAAGAAATTAATGTAATACTACAATCCTAGGAAGATATAGTGAGCCTGAGTTAGCTCACCTGAGTAAAAACAAAGATAGCTTGTTATCCATGTTCATCTTACAAAAAAAAAGTCTGTTCCGATCTAAAATAAAAAGAAAGTTGTCAAGCACATATCTTATACTTTCTACCTTAAAGTTTAAATGTTGCAGCATTATCTAATATATCCAGTTACCATTATGCATAATTATTCAAAGTAAGGAAATGGAAGTCTACACTTGCAGGGCACCATCCCCTTCAACCTTTAATATCATACAACTTTCTAAACTTTTGTATACCATCTCCACTCACAATTTCATCATAGCTATTCAATTTCACACAACTGATTCTGTAATAATACGTCTTTACTTCTTTTCTAAAAAGTTTCTTACTATGACCTCTGGTTGCTCTTACTTTGAAATAATTCAAAGAAATGTTCAATGCTGACACTGTCAAATAGGTTTAGAAATGAAGGTTGAGTTCAAGTCTCCCCTTATTCTTATCTTTTCCAGAGAGGGCAACTTTATAGCTTCTACCTATCACTGAATCTCAGCTCTCTTATTTCAGGTATCATCATATTTGCCCTCTTCAGCTTCTTTGTTGAATATTCATATTTCTATAGAAAAAGAATACAAAAGTTTAAATATATATTCTAATTCAGGTCTGTTGTAAACTGTAAATGTTTATACAAATCTTATCCATGGATTTAAATGTGATAGTAATGTTAACCAGTTAAAGTTAGGGTCCTTAACAATTCTCCAAACTTATAGTTCAGGCATTAAGGTGGGTACAATGTTGACCCCATATCCCTTTCACACAGATTCACTTCCTGCTAAATTACAGTAATACTGATGCTATCTTTCACAGTGTTCCATCTTCATAAATTTGCATTCAGTTAGGCTTAACTTCAACATCCATACATCAGAATAACTCTGGAGCTTGCCTAAGCCCCTTTGTAAGCTAAAGTGATTCTTATCATTTTTCATTATTTTAATGACTTCAGTATCATCAGTAAATCTTTACAGGACTGAATTTGGTTCCTCTGGCAAGTCATTTACTTAAAACAGTAACAGTTCAATGTCAAAGCCCTGAGACATGCCACTAATACAATGAACCCACTTGAAAAAGTCTCTTTCAACATGCACCCCTCCGTCCCCCTCCTCTAAGTTAATTTCTGATCCACAGGAGGCTTTCCATAATGCCTGCCTGAACATCCAGCTCCTATACCATCCTCCTATGTGGGAAAGTGTCAAAGGTCTTCTAGCAATATGGGAACAAAATTTACACTTCCATGTCCTATGTCTATCACACAGCTCATCTACCACAAAAGTCTGAAGATTTATTATGCATAACTTCTTTTCTCTATATGTATATTATCTCTCAAACTAGTAGTTTCTCCTTCCCAAGAGATTATCAACTTTCTCTCTGATTATCTTTTCCAATATTTTACAGATGATATTTAACAATGTTACTGGTCTGCAGTTTAGTATAACAGCCCAATCTCCTTTCTTGAAAGTAGGAATACCATATGCCTTCTCCCATTCTCTTGACACTACACCCTCCTTTTATGGTGTTTTAAGCATTTCATGCTGTCTGTTCAGTGTTTCTAAACACTGCTGGGCACAAATGAAGATTTTATTAGGACCACATACAGTGTCCGCAAGAAAACATTGTCTACTCCCATACATTTTCAAAGGCAATACATGGCTAAGGTTTATTGTAGGGAAAAGCATATGATGCTCTCAGGGTGAAATCTTCATACATCTGGTCACTGAGACTATTGCTTCTAATGATGTAAGCACCAGCATCCACCTCAATGTGCCTATGGCCTATCTTGAGGGGAGGATATTCTGTACTTTTCCTAGGTGCTACTTTACATTGGGAATTTTGCTTCTGAGCACTGTATCTCTTCCACCTGTACTTCAAGTTGGTTGGCTCTTACCTTTAAAAGAAGGGGAGAGCCCAAATTCTCACCTGGAAGCAAGAAAATGTTGTTACATGAGAGATTTCTAGGTGCACTGGGTGCTCAGAAAGCATGATGAGATAGCTGCTTCCTCCAACACCTCGTCAGTGCCTCACCTTATTCAGATCAAAACCCTGTGGACCTAAAACATGGACCTAAAATACTTAAGGAACCTTGCTAATTCCATGCCCAGAAGTCTTCAGATTGTAATCCAGGCCAAGGGAAAGATGAAAAATACTAAAATATTACCTGTGAAAAATGTATACAGAGGTGGACAAGGCTTTTGTGGTCACATATGTATATTTTTGATGTCTTCCAAGTTATCCTGCCCATCTCATCTCTGCTGCTGGGGTTACTGCTTCCTCCACTGTGAATACACTTTTCACTTATTCACTACCCTGCATGTTTTTTGTTGTCTTAGCTCATCCCTGTGAATCCCTAAGCCTGAAAAATCTATCAAAGAGTTTTGAATTTTTACCTGTTGTGCCCATTTTTCCTTCCAAGATTCTCTGCTCCCTCTTTCTGATCTTATTCTTCAGTCTCATATACCTTTCATATGTTGGCTTGCTGTTGTACCACCTATACCTGTGTTTGTGTAAGTAATTTTCTGTCATTACCAACTCATACATTATGAGGAGGGAGTTCTACACTTGCAGGGCCCAAGTTCTTGAACTTTTAACAGTAAACGACTTTTAAAAATTCTGCATATACTTCTGCATTATAATTTTCAACATTACTCTTTCCATTCACCTAAAATTGATGCTACTGAAAGATTTCTTTACATCCTTTCTAACAAAGCTTTTGCTTCATTTCTTGCTGTAACCTATGGTTACTCTTTATTTGCATCTCTCAAAGAACTGTTTCCCGTGGACATTATGAAACTGGTTTAAAATCTGAAGGTTGAGATCAATGCTTTTGTATAAATGAAGCACACATTCAGAAAAAACAAAGTTTGACATTTAAACAGGACCTACAGTTTCTCAGAGGAAGCTTTAGCCATTTCTGTAATGTGGGGTTTCCAAGATAGAGTGGACGTTACAGTCACACCAGGTATGTTCACCAAGTGGAAAGGTGGAATTACAGAACAGTCACTGGAAAGAAGAAAGTCAAAGGAATTTCTAACTGAGCTGTAAATAATATCATAGAGCATTTATGATCAAATCAGTGTAAAGAAAAGATGAATGATCAAAATGACACAAATTAAAACTACAAATTATGGGCTAGTCACCACAAGGTAATGTAAGTTGATAAATGGCATTCAAAAATGTTTTCACAGTGAAAGGCAATGTAGGTAGCACTAACACCTGTGAGTTGGAATAGGGAGGTCTTGGAGAACAGTGACAAAGTTAGAAGACATAAGCATAATGCTAATGGGCTTTGATCCACAGAAGGCTCATGGTCTTAATGAAGTTTATCCATATCTGCTGGAAATCTGTGTGGATACACTTGATGAGCCACATGAAATGCTCAATATGTTGCTGAAGGAAAGTATAACACAAAGGTAGTGGCATAGGAAAAATGTTGTACTTATCTTTTAAGAAAATAATTCAAGATGAGTGTGGTCTGTGATGACATAAAAGATAATCAAATCAAATAGATGATTACTTGCACAGAAATTTCTAAAGTGATATAACACATATTCAGGGGGAGGAAGTCATAAATGACAAATGTTTTAGACTTCTATAAGAGAATGAGCTTAACTTAGATAAAAGATATGGATAAGCGATTGTCTTTATGAAATATCAGACAGCCCTTGACACTGTGCCTCAAAAGAGGTTGATAAAGAAGCTGGATCTTCAGGCAAAAATAAAGGGAGAAACTCCTTTGGTGATCAGAAAATTACTTTTGTGGAGAGGAGTGAAGTGCAAGTCAGAGATGTTTTCTTGAAATGGATTGGGGTCACTAGTTATGTGCCCTAGGGCTCAGTCATGGGACCAATGTTCTTCTTAATCAAGGTAAAAGATATGCCACCAGAAAACAGGACTCATATCTTAATTTGATTGTGTATGATGGCAAATTCTTGTGAAAAATAAAGTGATGAGGACGGCATCAACTTACAAGAAGACTTCCATCATTGGATTGATACATGGCAGATGAAATTCTATCAAAGTAAATGCAAACTAATGGCAATAGATTGATATGGTAAAAAAGGATCAATACAAATATTATTAGAAAAAGCTACAGGAATCCGAGTGTGAAAGGCATGTGGAAGATGACACTGTATGTAACCTATTCCAAGAAAGCATCTGGTGAAGACAAACTGTCTCTTGGCAATTATCAAAGCCTCATGAAGTTTAAAGAAATATTAATCAAACCCTTCCATTAACAAAATACTGAAAACTTAAATATGCTTCTCAAGTTTGGTCTCCACACTTAAAGAAGCAAAAAGGACTAATAAAGAAGGGTTCAGGAGACTGATATGACTGCCTTAAAAGTGGCTTATTCATTAGGCACTCCTACCCATCCTGTATGCGGTCGCACCACAGCAGACACAAAATACACAAATGGTCCAGTGACTGGGCAGCTTCAATGACTGAATTACATTATTGGTTATTTGGTGAGGAAAATGTATACAAGGACTGGACAGCATTCCTAAATTATACTACATGAAGTTTACAAAAAGGAGGGCAACAAAGATAGTCACATAAAAAAGCTATGTTATAATGAGGCCATAAATTCATCCAATATGGAAGAGAGAAGAGTAATGAGTGACCTGATCACAATATTCAAGTTTCTAAACCATATGACATATCAATAAAAAAAATCTTGACAAATATGATGTTTAGAAGTATTTCAATAATTTCCCTAATATATGGATGTAATAAGCTGTAATGAAATTGCAAATGCTAAAATATAAAAAGTATAAAAAGCTTTATAATAGTAATGCAGAACTATCAATCCACACTGAGCAAATACGTGATTAAGCTATGGAAATGCAGTGTCAGTAGTATACCTATACACATAATGATTTAGCGAGGCACTAAAAATTCATCTGCCACAGGGGTCCTGTTACATTTCCAGTCAGCCTTAAGCTGTTAAAACATGGTTATACAGCTTTTGAGTAAAAAAAAAAAAATGATAATAAAGGAGTGCCAGTTCTGCCATCTCTAGTACGGTACTATGGTCCGTCCCAATACCAAAGCAAGTCACTACATTGTTCTCATAATACCATTAAAGTACAATTATTCATTGCATTGCCTAGTTCAGCAAATATTCGGTTCTTAATGCGTGTAACAAATTCTGAATTCTACAATAGCCCCGTAACCGTGCTTAGTTTTTCATTATTAGTTTTCAGTCAATATATCATTATATTTCATATATTCTTTTTTAACTTGTACCTTTAATCATATTGTATATACTGTGAGTACTACGTTGGAAAATAATATATTTCCATCATTTAAGTGCTATCCGGTTGATATATATATATATATATATATATATATATATATATATGCTCTATAAGCACTGTGCCATATAAACCCGAACTTGATGTTGTCACAGTACGTGC
>JAUUDZ010020550.1:0-11289 GCA_032361705.1 Panulirus versicolor | reverse complement strand
GACTGGCGTGGTCTGAGCTCAGACAACGCCTCTGTTTACCCACGTTTGGCTTCCACCTCACCAGTTGATACTCTCAGGTCAGGAAGGAGTGACATCACAATATGTTGTTGTTAGTTTGTTGACACAGAAGTTAACACCACAAATAGTGAGACATTGTGGATGCTGCTATAGTAACGACTCCGACATGAGAAGCAAAACTCCGAACAATAAAAGCCTGGAAGCAGCTTGAAATGAACACTTCGAAGTAGTGAGTCGATACTGCCTGGGTTCACACCTCAGGAGAAGAGAGGACTGACAACGCTGTCTGTCCCGGTTGGAAGTGGAGACGGCTCTACGTCTATCTCGTTTTCATTTGCGAAGTTGTCACAGCTATTCTGAATTTTCCATTATAATTCTATATCATAGTCATCATAGCATAGGCAAATGTCTGCCCCACTCGAAGCAATGTTTGGCTGATAAGGTAAAGTGATAAGTTTATTGAGTGAAAAGACTACAAGAAGAGGCAAAGACGGAAGAGGGACTAGAAATTCACTTGTACTGGGAAAGGTGTCTGACGGTTAGTCTTCATGCATTTGGTGTCAACACAGAAACTATGTATAGTAGCAACCATTGCCCGCGCTACGTGCCTAAGTGCAAGACTACGGCAAGTGCAAAGGGTCTTTGACGAACGGTGATACAAGGAGGGATGATAAAGGGGAAGGCCTTCAACTCCACCTGGACAAAGGAGAGGTGGAAGAAGAGCCACCATACATCTGCGAGCAGTATTCCATACTTGGGTGAATGATTTCCCTGTAGACATGGATCTGTGCTCTGAAGAAAAGGAACTGCGTCGTCTACTTTTGGCAAACAAATGTTCATTGTACGGGTTTTGCCAAGACAGTGGAAGACTTGGTTATGCTGAACATTTTTGTGTTGTTGCAGGACTAAGCTGTAGAGTTTCGAAAATGGATCGTACGAAACGAGTGAGATTTAGATAGGGATATATGGGCAGAGATTTTGCATTTGCACTATTATCAGATTTAAACAAGTTATTAGTTCCCTGTTTAGAGATGCAGAACATGTCCGAATTAAGAGAGGAAATATATTCAGTGTGAGGAAAAAAAATTCTGTGTGAGGAAGGATAGGAAAGTGAGAAGTAGTATGTAAAGTGGAATCGTCAACACAGGAGCAAATAGCGTTAGAGGCTGAAAAGAGAAAAAAAAAAAATACTGGAGAGAAGAAAGGTCCTACTCAGTAGGAGAGAAACTGAGGGACGCTTCTTCTGAAGGGATGTGAGGGGAAAGGCGCCCCAGCAACTGCTACCACGATAGAACTACTACGCATTAAGGAACAAAAGAAGAAGAGAAGCCTAAGGAAGTTTAGTAGGCAGATTTGTGCCCCACCTTCTCAACTGCTTTAGAAATGTCGTGGGCCACGATAAAAGATTCAGCACAATCCGTAACCCTAAAACACTACCGTCAATAATGTGGAACGATCCAACTTCCCTCAGGTCCAGCAGATCCGGCGCGGGGAGAAAGAAAAAATAGTTCTAATCGCTATTTTTCACAAACAGAAATTGTATATGAACTTTAAGCGATATTCTACCTTATCAAGATACAAAAATAGAACGAACATAGGTAGAAGTGGTTATTGTAAGAAAAAAAGACAAAAAAGACTTGAAGATTGATATGAATAAAAGTTATCGCTCGTATCAATACAATACAAAAACTATTCATGATAAAGACTTTATATTCGAGGTGTTTCTTCTCCAGACCACCGGCTTCCTGCTGACAGACGGAGAACTTCCCTACGCTACCATGTTCTGTAGGACACTTATCATCTACTGGTTATCTATTCCTTCCACTGTTACTATCCATGGATCTATGGGACCCAGATATCATAAAAAACAGAGAAGGAAAAGGAACACAGAGTGAGCGCACCCGCCCTTAGCGATGTCTGACGAGAACTGTAGGTAGAGGGACCCACATAGTCGTCCCATTTGAAGAAATGGACTTCCAGTAGTGTCAGGTCTGAAAGATCCAAGGATAATGTCCTAAGGTTAGGAAAGGAGGACCTAATAGTGGCCACATACTGTACGAAAATGGTAGGACTAGCCCGGTAGTCCTGTAGAAGCCATCTCGGTGATGCGAAAGAAGGAAGAGAGTTTCTAAGTGTGTAAGGAAAAGAGAATCAAAAGCTTCAAACCCATAGCATATAGTAAAGGTGCTAGTGACGGGGTGATAATTAGAAGGTTTGGAATATTCTTTTTTCTTATTTTTGGGCTAGACCAAAGTACGGTTCATGAATGGATATTTGGTTAGAGGTGAAATAGATGAGCAAGGATCGGAGCTAAGTTAAAGGCACACACCTTTAAGACGCGAGGTGGTGTGCCATCTGACTCATCCGTATTGCTTACATGCAGGTGGGAGAGGATCTGGAAGATCTTGCCCGAGGGAATTATAAGAAACGGCATACATTTAGCTGGAAGAGATGCTTTAGGGGCCAAATGATACGGCTTTCTCTGCTAAATTGTTAGCAGTAAACTGATGAGCTCAGAAAAAAAAGAAAGAAAGTATTCGATTACAACAGTTCTTGAAGACGATTTCAGTTAAGGATGAGATAGATCTTTAAGGTGAGGAAATCAAGTCAGCACATTTACTATTTACGAATGTGCTGAGGATGTCAAGTCAGCACACCTCCTATTTACGAATGACAGCTCAGCAATGATTTCGAACAGAAATGTTGGCAGAAGAAAAGTCATAAAGGGAGGAGTTTCATGGCCCTATACGTTCTGTTTCTGATGCAACGAGCATTAGAGCAAGAGTGATCACACTGGACTCCATACCAGCCACGATGAATTCGGCTAAATGGCCAGCACAGCTGAAGGTATCCCACTTGGTAAGGCAGTACTAGTCTCAAAGAAAATCAAAGTAAAATCTGCAGAAGAAAGACCAGTCAGCATATTTAACTTCGGTTTCGATAAAACAAGTTATTGCGACATCTCATCTTCCTTTACGTGGCATGTGAACCTGAGAGTATCAACTGGTGAGGTCTGCTCACATATATGAGGTTGAGAGAGAAAGAATCTTACGGAGAAGAAAACTATGAATCTATCATAGAAAAGTTCAAAGATGAAGAATGAGGTCACAAGTGTTGATTGAGTGAGGGATAAGATCAAGAGGTCGTGTTTGATGTTTGAGTAATTTGTCAACATCATTAACGATTGAAAAAGAAAGAGTCTCGACTCCTTAAGGATGATTTCGTGTAGATCTAAGCCAAAGTAAATGTTGTGGTGCGCTTTGAAATCTAATGGATGGCGGATTTGAAGATACAGTTATGAAAAGAACAGTGTCTATTGGAAGAAAGTTTTTGAAGCTGAGGAGCTTTAAACAGTTGGAGGAATTCGAGTTAAAAGATCCGAAACACTGAAACGATGGCTTTGAGCATAAGTAAATTAGCTAGTCATATGACATCGCAAATGGAACCTTCATGGTTTCAGACTTGGGCAACATCTGTTTTTGATCTGCAGCGAGCAAAATGACAGCCATTGGGATGAAAACAATGGTATAGAGTTTATAGATTCTGGTTGGGGATTTGACAGTGAAGAGAAGAGGTAGCCTTGTACACTACAGTTCCAGAGAATTCATATGAAGAGGCAGACAGATGGAGTTTAACAGAGATGAGATTAGATTTGAATCTGGGAATATTGCAGAGGAAGACCAGATCTTCTAGTCAGATTGTGAGATATGAGAGATAAAGGAATTTTCTCATAATTTCTCGCAAGATTTTTACCGGTCATTTCGAATCATACGGCGTACAATTATGAATTTTGTTTCTTTTGTGAGCTACCGCCACTTACTACAACAATCCTATCGTCATCAACTTCTAAAGGTCGACTCAATGGATCGTAAAAATTACTTCTCATCAAGCTCGATCCCTCGCAGTAGCAGTTGTAATCTAACTAACACGACTCATCTCTTGCTTACATATATGTATGGACAGAAATGGTTAAGACCCATTAATTGTCTATTCGATCCAGTCTCTGATTAAGGGACAACTGATATCCAGTGATCTTATTGTAGTTTCTCCAATTAGTTAGTGCATCATACTTTTAAAATGACTACCAAGGCACGGTAAGGAGTGAATATCTTACACGCTGTTTATGTGTACACGACCGTTAATTCAGGGGAGAATGTGAATGGCTGTGATACAGCCATCCACACACAGTGGTTGAGAATGCGTATGATGATGATTCAGACATACGCTCGCACTGAGGAGGGGTCGTCCTGTGCAATGGTGAGGCAAATTTGGTCGGAAGAAAATCATGTTTATAGATTTAAGCAACGTCACGACCCTAGTAAATGTTACCTATATCACATATCCACAGTGATATCCTGTGTAGTGCCAGTGCAACCATAGTGACAGAAGAATGTTTATGCTGGTTAGCCTGACTCCCCCGGATGTGATGAGAGAACATCATATACTTAAGTGCTAAAGTCACAATGAGTGAGACACCGTGTACCTTGGTAAAGAGTAACACTCACATGAGGACATTGTGTATACGAGTAAGTAAACTACATATCCAGTGTGATGAAAGAAAGTCGAGGGCGGTAGTGAGGCAGACGTATACCTATAAGCTTGTCAGATGACATCCACAATGACGGAAAGGTTCATACACACTCATAACTTACAACGGAAGGACGTCGTGGATGGTGGTAAGGTATCCCCTCGTCCATGTTGGTGAGAGAACTTAGTGTACAGTGGTAATCACGTCATATACCAATATTCATCATGTGAGAAGTTGTGACACGTCCACGGTAACGAGACCTTGTTTACGATAGTGAGGCAGTTTAATACTTCAAGATTTAGAAGGATATGCACAGTGGAAATAGCTACCTGCTAACACAGACGGGAATACATTGCATGGAATGACGGTCCAGCGATAGCAACAAACACATTGTGAACAAAGATAAGGCGGTCAGATTATTTGGTTGAAGGGGTCACTTTGATGTAAGCAGGGATGAATACATCCACAATAATGGGGCATTGTAATCTAATGTGGTGATGCAGCGGCAGTCACGAAATGACGTTATATAGTGTAGTAAGGTATCCACAAGTGCGGTTGAACATCATGCAGACTGGCAGACGTCAAACACAGTGCTGCAGCAAACGCCACGTATGGTGATAAGGTAGACACACCAACGGAAGGACACATGAGAAGATATTTTGTGTGGTGTGATATGATAACTAAACACCCAAAGTGACCAGACGACATCGTCTTTGATAATTAGGCAACACACGTCCGCACTTATAAGAAAAAACTATTAGTGTGAGGCAGTTGCACTGATGTGTAGAGGTGAAGGAAACACATCACAACAGGAAGAGGAATCATATCATTATAATCTCAATCATATCATTACTTATGGACTTTTGTGACTGTTTTCGGCCTGCTGCTGTATCTAATGAAACACTGTACTTTTATTGGACACAATTTTTTATACTTCCTTTCATATCATATTTCAGTGTTGCACCACCTCTCCGACCTTCATGTAGATTGCTAGTTTTAGCACTACTGATATTCTATGCTCTTCCCTTCATGGTCATGGTCCACAAAGGATCGTGATTTGTCCACCAGGCTTCCCTACTTTGTTCATGCCCACACACGGACGGGAAAGGTTGTGGGTACAGTGATATGGCAGTTGGAATGAGTGAAGGGGTAATTAAGAGCAGCGACGGAATTACGCAAAACGAGGGATGCAGTAGCCTATGGCCCTGCGATTTAAGCTGCCTCCCTCGTTTTGTGTTGCATGATTGCAAAAGACTT
The DNA here is from genome assembly GCA_032361705.1 of Panulirus versicolor. Lineage (NCBI taxonomy): Eukaryota > Metazoa > Arthropoda > Malacostraca > Decapoda > Palinuridae > Panulirus > Panulirus versicolor. The sequence goes on along the minus strand of JAUUDZ010020550.1, from coordinate 5,486 downwards.
AAGAGAGAAAGTAAATAGTCCCCCTTAGATAAGAGTACGCGTCCGGACATATAATGCAATGCAAGTTGAGAAATTAGAGCAATATTGGTGTCCTGGATGGTTCGCTATTACTGTCTCTAGCTCTCCTTCCAGGATGAAAGAATGCATTATTTTATCTCATGTTTTGCGCCACAGTTTAGTCATGGTGGTACTAATTTCATACACAGATCCAGAATACCCAATAGATAGAGAGAGACTCCCTATTACTATTTGAGGATAAAGGTCAACAAATGCAAGTTCATTCCCAAGTTGAAAACATCGTGAGGGATCCGCTTCCTCTTTGTCAACTCTCCTCCATCATCTTCAAGATGTAAACAATCATGTGCACTGTCTCGGTCGCTATCAATCTGAATGGTTTAGAGCGCCTATTGGAGGACAAGCATTATGATACTTGATGAAGACCACTTTCTACTAACAAATATTCCTGCGTGCTTTGTAGAGTTGAAATATATTACTTACTGCTGATCCTAGTTTTCTTAAGCTTTCAAAATTTTTTTATGTGATGCTCATAATTTCGTACATGGGATAAGGTGTACAACATTTAGACTCTGGTTGCTTTTTGGAAATCTATAGCTTGCATCTACATGTACAGTGGGAGACCATGCAAGTCTCCGGCCTGATTCAACCAAAGTGATGATAGTAAGCCACATCCATGTTTGTGGGTGGGTGAGGAATAGGGTGGAGAGTCTGATTAGAGGACGTCCCCTGTAGCAACAAGGCAGCCACACACCCACGGTGAAGGGAAGAGCTCTGGACGGCGGTGAGGCAACCACAATAACAGGAAGAATTTGTATCGAGGGGTCTGCGACTCACCCATCCACACTGAAATGAAAAGCTCAGGTTAATGGCAAGGAAACCGTAAGCCCAGACTGATATACGGAGGCTGTGTGCTGTGGTGAGGATCGCCCACACCAATGGAGGGAGACCGTGTATGGTGGTGAGGCAGGTTCAAGCTTAAAATGACTGTAAGTCACGTACGGTGACGAGGCAGCCACACCCCAAATTGGCATGAGACTTCAGGTATAACAAGCAGCAACACTGACAGAAGAAAGTCGTTTCTTGCGGGAAGATGACGGCTTACCTAAGTTGACGGAAGGAAGCTACCTACAATGTAAAGACCGTCGCATACCGACGATGATGATTTGACGTATGTCGTTTACGATGGTGAGATAGTAATACAGATGACACAACGTCGATAGTATAATATAGCCACCATCTACAGTGGTTATGTGGTGAAACATTCGCAATGAAACGAGTATATCCCTCGTGATGGTGAGACATCCTCACGGATAGAACAAGGGCTTCAGATGTGATCGGTTAGATGATTCCCTGATAGAAGGGGCAGCCATTCTGAATTATCATCATATAAGGCGACGAGGGACCATAATGACCGGAGAAAGTTGAGTAAAGCTGTAAGACAGCGGTGCTTGTTATTCAAAATATATACAGTAAAGCTTTCACTCGCCCACACTAACATATCGACGTCCTTTGGTGGCGAGATTCTACCGTAACGAGATGACGTTCTTTACGCTGGTGAGGTAACCCACTGCCTATAATAACAGAGGACGTCTTAGAGATGACGCGACTATACGCCCGTGACGACGGATACATCTCTACGATGGTCAGGATTCCTCACCGACGGTGGGACGCCAAGCATTTAGGTCATGAGGCCAGACTGAGGAAAGGACGTCATATACGTGCAATGATGGGAGGACGTGGATAACGGTGGTAAAGAAGCCACTCTGATGGGAAGACGTCGAGTGCGATGATGAACAGGTCACACTGATGGGAGGATGTCGTGTACCGTAGTGAGGGAGCCAGGGTGATGGAGGGATGTCGTGCACGACGCTGAGGTCGGCACACGCTAGAACTGACGGATGAACGTTATGTATAATCGTTAGATACGAACACTGACGACAGAACGTCGCATTATGATCTAGTATAGCAGCCAAATACCCCCCCACAACGGGAGGACATTGTGTATGGTTATAAGGCAGGGAGGTCAACGAGCGGACTATTGCACAATGGTTAGCTATCCATACTGATGAGACGGTCTTACACATACGCAGTGGCTGTCAAATAGCGATGCCGTGCGCTGATTGGAGAGTGTCATGTATGCGGTGGAAGACAATCACATACCCATACAGAAAAATGAAGTTGCCACACGCAGCGTCACACCGACAGCAGGATGCCATGCATGAGGGCGAGATACACACAATGAGAGAGGAATGCGTTGTCCAGTGATGAGGAGGTACGTCGACTGGGGCTCATCATGCATTGCAGTGAGAAAGACGTTTTGGAAAGTGATGAAGTAACCATATTGACGGAAGGATGCCATGTACAATGGTAAGATTACCATTTTGGTATATGAGTCACGTATGGACGTCGTAAACTATTCTGGAATAGGTACAGAAGGAAGACGTTGTTAACTTGTATACGATGATAAGGCATCCAGCTCGACGAAAGAACACTAGGTATGATGTAGAGGCGGCTACACACCCAAACTGATATCGTTGTACAGTAGTGGAAACCAACACAGAAAAGAGGATATCGTGTACTGTGATAAGACAGTTCCACGTTCACACTGGCGGCTGGGTATTAGCTGTGAGACAGTATGTGAGGGGATATGATGAGGGATGGCATGGCAGCACAGGGTCACTCAGACACGTGGACCTTGAACAAAGTTGTCGAATGCTGGTTGATGAGAGGTGACCACACTGAGAGAAGGGCGTTCTGTAAGATCGCAACACCAAGCAACTGGAAACTTAGGCGGGCTTATGAAGTAGCCACATGATCCAGGATTATGGCAGAGCACTCTACACAGTCTTACGATACCTTCCCTGCAGTCCGAGAAAAACAAAGACAGGAGAAAGTCACAAGCATGAGAGATTCCCTGGAGGGAGGACGTTTTGCGAGGAGGGTGAGGAGGCCACACTAAAAGGGAAACTTTATGCCCATAGAGAGATACCAACACACCTGCATAACGGGAAAGCTTTGGTTACTATGGTTAGGTGAGCAAAATGATGAAGACATTGTATGTAGTGGCGGGGAACATACTCATGGGCATGTTTCGTACAACGCCACGATTTATTCGGTTTACTGGAGTCTTTTAATGAAATATGCAACCTAAGGGATAAAATAATAACATCTGATGTAATTTAGTTTGGATTGAAAAGGGCCTTTTATAAAGTTTTACATGAAAGATTCTCATGTAAAATGAAAGTCATGATATTAATACTGAAACATATAGTTGGATACACTTGCTCACTAACATGAAAGCTTGAGAAGTTCTAAAAGAATAGGCAATTTTTTTTAGATATGATTGACAGTGTAGCGCAAACGTCAACCGCTGGTCCAGTACTTTTTATGATGTATATAATTGATGTATGATTAGGTCTAATTACCAAATCAGTACTTTTCTTGACCAAACAGAATTTCGACGAGGGTTAATATCCAAGAATGAATATAAGAGAATCCAGATTGATCTAAGGGAATTGTGAGGCTGCTAACCGGAAGTAGAAAAAAATCCACAAATAGACATCTATAAAAACAATGCATTGGAACCAGAAGTGTTTGTCCTAGTAGTGATGATCTGACATCAACAGAGAATAGTTTAGCCGTTGATTAACATATTTTCAAGAATACCAATTGTCAAGGAACCAAAAATATGATATATTGGATACCATATTGACCCTCTTTGAGTCGATATAAGACCGTTTTAGGCTCTGTACACTACAGGTTTCAACATTGTCAGAAAGACCAAACATATTAATAGTGAGACAGTTCAGGAAAGAGCAGCAATGTTACCGGTTTATAAGGTGATAATAGTGCAATATACACTAGAAATGGATACACTGATCGATATACTCAAGGTCCTGCGAAGAAAAATATATATCACATGGACAAAGTTAAAAACCTTCTTTACAAATCGTATCACTAAATACTGAGGTCAGCTGTCTGCTAACGTCACAAATGTCAAAACAGTAGACTTATTCGAGAAGACATTGGACCATTATTTCGCTCATATAAGTTAAAATCGACCAAGTGGAAAGAAAACAAAAATGCCCTCAGCTAGCTGCTGCCTCGGAACAGGTCAGTGGGTATTTTGTTGACTTTCTTCAGTGTGTCTATGTAAACGTCCACACCGAGGGTAGGACATCGAGGATAAGTCGTGCATGGTTGTGAAGCAGACACACACAAACAGAAAAAGGAGGACTTCATGTATGGTGATGAGGAACTTTGACGAGGACATGGTGTGCAAAGGAGGTGTAAAGAAGTAGACCACACCCGCTCAAAGGGAGGGAAGTCAAGGTCGTAGGTGTTCACCTTAACACGATGTACTTCACGCACGATATGTAAGTTACCCACACTAACAGCAATGGAAGACCGTCAGGTAAGTAGTGACGCATTCACACTGGCGGAATGCGTCGTGTAGAACCTTATCATACGTTTTAAATTGTGATTTACGTTGGCATGGACCAATCTGACGGGAGGCAACGACAGAGGTGGAAGGACACCATGTGCTGTAGTGAGAACCACAGACCCACCATCATTGTGACGAATCACGTACGGCAGTGAAGTTGTCATACTCCCACGCAGACGGGAAGGTGGCAGACGAGGTGATTACATTACCTGGAAGAGGTTTTTGTTTGTGTTTTGGTGAGGCATTTACATCGATGGAAATACGTTGTACATGATGAGAGAACACCGCCAAGTGCGATTTTGGGGAACAGACACACTGACCCAGCCAGTGTGGCTATTTGTAATCACTTACTTATACTGTACGGGGAGGAAGTTATACTTTCTTGAGGTCTCATATCTTAAATTTCATCTCTGCTGTCAGACAACTTTCAAATATTCAATAGATGCCCACATTGACAATCTCATAACTCAGATCAGTCTACTCCCTCACTGACTTCCACACTACGAAAGTGCTTCTTTGTATATTCTGCAGAACGTTACCTGCTTAGTTTCTGGTTACTTTACCCTTACACCATATTTGTTGTTCTCCTTTGAACCTTCTCTATTAGTTTCATTTTCTTCTCTAATTGCTATGGCCAAATTTGAGAAACATTATCTGGTTTTCGTCAACTGTAGGATGTGAAAAGCTTCCTGGATGGTAATTTTTCATCTCCTTGAAGGCATTTTTTACATTTGTCAGCAATAACTTCGTGTCCTTTATTATTCCCCCGTGATGAGTCTCTGAAGACACGTTAGTGCCAAAGTCGACTTTTGAGTCCTTCTCGCACACAGAGTGTGTGTGTGTGTGTGTGTGTGTGTGTGTGTGTGTGTGTGTGTGTGTGTGTGTGTGTGTGTGTGTGTGTTGAATAAAAATGTGTGTATTTATAGGCGTTTATTTTTGTGTGTGTTTGTGTGTGTGTGTTTGTGTGTGTGTTCGTGAGTTTGTAAACGTGTGTATGTGTGTGTGTGTGTGTGTGTGTGTGTGT
>JAUUDZ010020539.1:0-11289 GCA_032361705.1 Panulirus versicolor | reverse complement strand
ATATATATCTTTCTTTCATACTATTCGCCATATCCCGCGTTAGCAAGGTAGCGTTAAGAACAGAGGACTGGTCCTTTGAGGAAATATCCTCACCTGGCCCCGTTCTCTGTTCCTTCTTTTGGAAAATAAAAAAAAAAAAAACGAGAGTGGAGGATTTCCAGACACCCGCTCTCTCCCCTTTTAGTCGCCTTCTACGACACACAGGAAATACGTGGGAAGTATTCTTTCTCCCCTATCCCCAGGGATAGCACTTTTGCTATCTTAATAATATTCTTTCACTTGAAGTTGATCATTTCTCCTTGGATAAGCTGAGGATTTTTTATCTTGTTTCTTGGTTTTATCATATTTCTTTGATGTTCGTTTATTTCATAAGTAAGAAACTTTTTCCTTTCAAAAACACCCATTTTTCTGAGAGTGGGAAGTATGGCATTGTACCATCAAGTTGACCCTGAACAAATGCACATAGAAAAGCAATAAACTGTTGATATAAACACAATTCATTAGTCAACTGGGTCTCCTACAGCATTAGAGGTGTACCTCACTGACTGCACAACAATCCTCTTAAAATTTAATGATATTCGGTGTTTTCTGATGGTATTCGGAGTTTAGGGCTGCTGAAAGATCACATACAAAAATTCATCATGGAACAAATAAAATTTCTTACAATTCTGATCAAATAAATCAGAATTTTGTATGTGTTTCATATCAGGAAAAGGCATGAAAATAACTTCCTATATTTGACACTTATACACAAAAAGAAATATACATTGGCTTTGAGTAAACAGTGATAATCATATTAACAGAAAAATGGCTTACAGCCAAATAATTCAGGACATAACAGCATGTAACCATGAAAACTCCTATACTGGATGGTAAGTACAGGAGTTTAATTTTTTTTTCAACCGACTGCCTCTCCTACCTTAGTGACAGTGTCAGGAACAAACAAACAATGGCCTTTTTTCCACGCACCCCCTCTAGTTGTCATGTATAACGGCCCACATCCAAAGCCTCTTATTCACAGCCATGCCTCGCACAATAACCTGACCACTTCCTATAATGTAGTTCATCCCAACAACTGCACAATGCCAGCTGTATACAATATCAATCCATTTCTTCACACTCCAAACATGCCACTCTTGCCCTCCTCAATTTTTAGGCCCCAATATATTAATCTTTAATATCTATCTATCTTCAATTATCTTTTCCATGTTAAAACCGTATTTCAGTATACCTATATGTCAGCTTTATAAATCACACTGCTCTTATTATTATCTCACTCATACACTGCCAGGCCCTACTTGATCAACCAATCAAAAATTATCAAGTATTTCACTTCCATCACATTCACCTTCTTTTGCATTCAAGGACTAAGACTCACACCCATACAATAAAGTTGGGATTATCATAATATTCCTTTAAACAAACCCAACTTTGTCCTTCTAGACATACATTTCTTGGATATAGTCTTAATTCACCCAAGAACTAAATCCCTCTACCCTGCAAAGACATACTACAGCCCCCCTATGGTTATATCTGCTACAACAACCATTCCCAGGTACCTACATGCTCTGCTTTCTCCACATCCCCCATTTTAACCAACCCGCACCTTCCTGTCTTACCTCATTGTTGCACATTAATGCCTTGATTTTATTCACGTATTATCTCAAGATTCTCCCATCAAACTCTCCTAAACTCTATCATCAGCTTCTGGAGATTCTTGCTGGACTGGGCCACCAGAGCTGTGTCATCTGGAATGAGCAACTGTTTCACCTCCAGTACCCCCTTAACAGCTTACCATAGACCTGCCCCTCACTCTTGAAATTACCTCCCTCACCATCCCATCCACAAAGGGGTTTAACAACCATGGTGACATCACACATCCTTAGTGCAGACACGCCTTCACTGAGGACAACTGAAATTCATTTCTTCCTACTTACATCCAGTCTTACTCTCATGGTAAAAATTCCTTACTGCATTCAGAATTTTTTCATTTAACTCGTATTTGTAGCATCTTCCACATGGCCTCCCATAAATGCCTCAAACAATTTGCTCTCTTTCTCCATATATTCTTTGCGAATTCTTCAAAGCAAAAATTTGGTCCACATATCCTTTACCTCTCATGAAACCACAATGCCCCTTCCCATTCATACGTTTTATGCAACATCCTCCAACACACTTTACCAGGTATACTCAACAGACCTATACCTCTTTAATTCAGGCATTCACTTTTGTCTCCCTCATCTTTATAAAACCATTATACATTATGCCAGGCTTCAGCACCTCACTTTCAGTTACATAAGCAATAGCTTGAATAACCAGTCAACGACAATGCCACCCCCTCGACTGCAATTCCATCTGCCCAAGCTTTGCCTCACTTCATCTTATACACAGCTTCCTCTCTGTTCATCAGAGCATTTGCCAAGACTTTCAACTTGCATATCACATTCAAAACACAACATATCCACCACACTATTGACCATCATATTCAGTGGTCCTTCAAAATACTTATTCCATCACATTTACATATTTTCTGCTATCATCACTTTCCAGTCTGATTTCCTCTATTACCGCCATTTGTTCTTATATGAATTCTCCTCAGACTATTTTTATCCAAAAAGTTTTCTCATTTTCAATCAAGTTCATTAATACCCCTCTCACCTCCTGTGTACTCATGCTCCTTTCCAGCAGATACTGGTTGTATATCTCCCTTTTTTGTTTCACAGGCAATTTGAGTTCCTCATTCCAATATTCACCACTCTTTCTCATCCTACTTTTCCCATGCCTCACACCTCATCCACACATGTAAGCTCTCCTTCCCTAAATACATTACACTCCCCTTGTTTCTCTTACAGGCATCCTATGCCATTCTTCACTCAATCTCTTTCTTGACATCTCTCCACATAGGCCACACACCATTTCTTCAATCTCATTTACTCTCTTCCTTGGACCAAAAACTTTCATACTTGCCTTCATCATCAAATCATCAGACATTTCACAAATGACCCTCATGAGATAAGATTTCTTGCTTCACTTCTTCCTCTGCTCCTTCTTTTTGAAGGTAATAATACAAGAGGGATGATTCCAGCCACCTACTTCTGTCTCTCTCGGTTGCCTTCTGTGATGTACAGGTAGTATATTTTCTCTATTATCCCTTACATTAATAATCACAATAAGAATACTTCCCACATATTCCCTGCGTGTTGTAGAAGGTGACTGAAAGGGGAGGGAGCTGGAAACCCTCCCCTCCCATTTTTTTAATTTTCTGAAAGAGGGAACAGAGAAGGGAGCCAAGTGAAAATATTCCCTCTAAGGGTCAGTACATCTTAACGCTACCTCACTAATGTGGGAAATGGTGAATATGTATGGAAAAAAAAAGTAATAATAATGTGGGTATACACATCAGAAATGCAGGGAACAAGGAAAAGGAGAAAACCAAGGAGGAGGTGGAAGAATAAGAATGAAAGTCAAAGGTGCTTTGAAGGTTTGGGGCCTGAACATGCAGGAGGGTATAAGGCATGCAATGGGCCAACCCTGGGCATATGAAGTGGACAGGAAACCACATGAAGATCTGTGGGGCTGGTTGTGGATAAGGGTTCTAGGTTTTGGTGTAGGTTCATTATACTTGACAGCTAGAGAGTGGATATGAGCAAATGAGAGTATTTCATTGTCTGTTGCTGCTATTACCTCGCTAATGCAGAAAATGGTGAACATAAAAAAAATACTCGCTCACTATTTCCTGCATAAAGATTGCCTAAGGAACATGAACAACAACTTCATTTATTTGCATCCACTCCTTCACTGTCATGTACAATGCACCAAAACGTAAGTCCCCAGTTCACATTCTATCCCCAAAGACCTTTCCATGGTTTTCCCTGACCACTTGGCGGGCACTGGTTTAGCTGAATGACACTCTTTATGTCACAACCCTTCAATTTGCTTTATCCCATGCACACCTCATATCCTCCTGCACGTCCAGGCCCAGTCACTCAAAGCATCTTTCAATTCCCTCCTTCCATCTCGTCTCCCCTTATTCCTTGTTCTCAACACTTTTAACACATATATCTTATTAATCAGCCTCATGTCTATCACCCTTCCCATATGTCTAAGCCATTTTAGCACACCCTCTTCAACTCTCTCGATCATACTGTTCTTAGTACCACACTTTTCTCTTACCCTATCATTTCTTCCCCAAACAACCTTCCTCACAGCACATATTATCCTCAAGCATTTTACCTCCAACACATACATTTTCCACTGTACTATTTTCTAGGGCCCATGGCTTACATCCATGCAACACCATAAGGACTATAATACAGTTAAATAAATCCATCTTTACCCCCACAGACAACGACACCTCTTTTCAAATACTCCTCAGTTCAATGAGGACCCTATGGCTGACTTTAGCTCCTATTGTTCGAACAGTTGACATGTCCATTACTACATATCTTAGATGCTCCTAATTATGATAATTCTGATTATCATTATTGGTATTTTTTAAAACTTAATAACCATTTCCCAAATTAGCAAGGTAGCACCAGGATCAGACAAAGAAGAGCCACATCTGCTCACATCCATTCCCTTGCTGTCATGTGTCATGCACCAAAATCATAGCTCCCTACCTACAACCAGATCCTGCAGACCTTTCATGGTTTACCCCGGACACTTAATATTTCCTGGTTCAGTCCAGGGACAGCACATCAACCCCTGTATAACACATCATTCCAATTCACTCTATCCCATGCATGCCTTTCACCCCCTGCATGTTCAGGCCCCAATTGCTCAAAATCTTTGTCATTCCATCCTTATATCTCTAATTTGGTCTCCCCATTCTTGTGTGAGAAATAGAAAAACAGATGGAATATATATATTATCCCTGGGTATAGGGGAGAAAGAATACTTCAGAAAATACATACGATGAATGAACTGGAAGACAAATTGGGATGAATACATATGATGAATGAACTGGAAGAGAAACTGGGATGAATACATACGATGAATGAACTGGAAGACAAATTCAGAAGTTTTGACCAAGGAATGCACATGGAAGGCATCTGAATGCTGTTTAAAATTTTTACGTTAGTAATGTAATAGAGTTGTCTTAGATAGAGGGGGTGATCAATGAGTGATCTTAATTAAATGTGGGAGTGTATCAAAGATGTATGATAATTTAATGTTTCTATGGATAAGATATAGTGTGAAAAAGAGGTGGGGTGACTGTGATGTGATACTTAAATTTTACAGAAACAGAACGCAAGTTGCCACAGTAGTTGTATGCAGATGACACTGTGCTGTTAGCAAAATCAGAAGAGCTGGGCAGAATGATGGACAAGTTTAGTGATGTTTGTTGGAGAAAAATGCTGTATGTGAATGTGAACAAAAGTAAGATAATAGTTTCTGACAGGGAAGGAAGGTCAAACTAAGATAAGTTTGCACAGCAAAGTAATGGAAGGTGTGTATATCTTTAAATATTTGGAAGTGGTTTACTATAGATGGTAATGGAAAAGCTTCAGTTGAAAGCAGGGTCATGCAAAGGAGCAAAACTGGGATTGCACTGAAAGCATGACTGAAAAATAAAATCTCAGTGTAAAGTGTGCAAGAGGCTTCTAAAAACAAGCACTTGTCCCATTATGGGAGTGAAGCCCAACGTGAATACTGTCAGGACAGGTAAAAAATAAGAGCACGAGAGATGGATTATCTGCTTAGCATAACTATAATTAGGAGAAACAAGCAGAATGAAGAATAATGTAAAAAAGTTTTATGGTGTGAAGAAGTAATTAGAAAGATGCATGTATAGATGACAGATGAGAGGCTGGCAAAGGAAGACAAATTACAACGAAAGACAGACGATGGAAGAAAGAGACATGTTGTGAAAGAACTGATTAATGCTCTGGATATTTCAGATGAAGATGGGAGACCATACACAGTGGAAGAATTTTGTGCATGGAAGTGGTATGAATGGAGACTGGACTTGACAAACCTATCAACTTAAAGTGTAAGGTGAAAAAGTATGAAATTCTTTTAAAAGTGAAGTCTATATTTCACTTTGACAAACTTGGCACTAGTTTAGGACAGTGAGTGATGTTGTGGAGGGTGTATGTACCTGATCCAACCCAATACTATGGAGTACAACTAATAATATAAAGGTGGTGGATGTATACAAATAAAGCCACACGTTGTTTGTTCCTGATTGCTAAGGTGGGACAGGAAATTAGGTATAAAAAAATAAAATTTTACCAAACTGCCTTTCCAGTTTTAAGAAGGCAACATATGGAAGAAATGGCCTAATTCGCAAACTTCTTATCTCTAGCTACTGTGCATAATGTACTAATACCAAAGCATATCATCCACAGCCAAGCCCTACAAACTACACCATGATTTATTTACCTTGGCTGCTAAGTAAATACTGGTTTTGCCAAATAATACATCAATCCAATTCATTCTATGTAGTGCACATCTATCACCCTCCTGAATGTTCAGGTCCATAAACCTTCACTTTATCCTTACAATTCCTTCTTGGTCTTCCCTTCCCAGTGCTTTCTCCAACTCTGACATCCCTCTTCATATGCACAATCCTAACAATATCCTCTGGTTAGCTCCCTCAATCAGACTGCACTTACATGATCGACTTACCTCGTAATCACCATTTAATTTCCAACATGGCCTCCTCCTCCCTTTTCTTTACTTGAATATTCAAGGCCCAAAAACTCACATTCACTCAACACTGCCAAGGGTTACCATACTTACAAACATACTCATCTTTGCTCTTATAGATAATGACCTCTCCTACCACATGTTCCTTAGCGCATCCAAAGCCTTGGCTTGCTCTTGCACACAGACTCACTTAAGCCCCCATGGTTCCCATTTGCACATGACTATCCAGCCCCTACAGTTCTATATGCTGTCACACCAAACCCTAGGTACCTATAAAGCACTCTCACTTCCCCCAGGTCCTTGCCATTACTATGCTCATATTAAATCATTGAGGAGAATGCTCAAAGGTGCAAAATATCTGATATCATTATCATCATAATCATTATTAACATTATTATAATTTTAAAGACATAACTGGGAACAAAGTGTTATGGGTGAGAATACTTACTTGACATAAAGAGGCCCACAAGTCACTTTCTGAGTGTCAGCCAGTTCTCTCCATGCTGCTGGATATGTCAGGCAACTCATTTCCACATTACTCACTATTTCAATTGACCACACACACAAAACTCTGCTTTTTCTGCAACAAGGTTATGTACACAGTAGAAAAAAATGTATTCATTTTTTTTAAGTCTTTGATCTGTTTACCGCTTCTAGTATTAAATCTTGTTTTTTAAGTATTTCTAACTGTATTTTTGCTATGCTCTGAAGTTCTCGTCCTATCTTTTGTAGAGCTCTCAGCTTCATCCTTTCTCTCCTTTCTTTTCTCCTTCTGTAGTTTTCCTCCTTTGTTTCTTTATCTTTTAGTTGATGAAAGTATTGTTCCATCATATCTTGTCTTCTCTCTCCTTTTTCAGCTTGATCGATAATAACTGATGCCGAGTCGGAAGTCTTTCTTTTGGCTTCTGGCAGGTTATTGGAGGATGGAGCCACAACAGTCGACTGAGGAAGAGCTGGTGAGCAGACCAATGGTGGAGTAGACGACAGTTCTGGAGATCCTGAGACTTTTTGAATTATAGTAGGTGCTGAAGACGCCTGGTGACTACTACTCTTTATTATGTGAGGCTTTACGGCCAGCATTGATAAGCCATCAAGTCCTGCTGTCTCAAATGTCGGTCCCAAAAGGTCATCAAGTGGCTGTGGAAAACAAGATAAAGGAATATACACAAAATCTAGAAATTTAATGAAACAAATGTTTTGTATGTGTATAAATCCAAAAATATAAATATCTGTGCACAGTTTCACCTCCCCCCCCCAAAAAAAAAAAAAAAGAAAACTTTAAAATGGCCAAAATCATCCTTATAAATACAAAATCTAATCTTTCCATAAAAAGAATTGATTTGTTTACTCCTAGTACTATGCAAAGAGTTGGGAGACACAAACTCTCATGCATGATAAACCAGTAAGCAGATATTAGAGTTGGTTTCTGTGACAAAGAAGAATGTTGAAAGAAAATGTGAACAATGGTAAAGTAATGTGGTACCACAGAGGAGTGAGAAAGAAATGGTTTGAGTGTGAGTTTATAAGAGGAAGAACTTCAGAAAGTGGAGTGCTTTAAGTACCTGGGAATGGATATGGCTGCAAATGAAACCATGGGGGCTGAAGTGATTCACATTGGAAAAGGACGGGTCAATTTGTATGAGCAAAGTACTTTATGGACGTGTCTTCAGTCTTGAATGCAAAACAAAGGAAGAGGGTGGATGTATTTGAAATCAAATGTCAATCTGTTTTAACAAGGAAATTTATCATATGTTTCTTGTAAATTAGAAAATAAAAATTTATCAAAATATATTACCGAGTTTTGCATATTCTAAAAAAAGAAAAATGAATACATGTAAAGTGCTTTAAAAAGACAGACGTATGACTACCATTTAGTAAATGATGTATAATATATATATATATATATATATGAATAAAGACATCACAAATCACAATTTCTGAAATCAAAACATCAGAAAAGATATCAAAGATACACACAGACTGAACTAATTCCTTCATTTCTTTTTCTCGAGCCTATGATTTCAAAAGGTCACATTCTAATTAGTCCCTTTCCTTGTATGACTTTCCATGAACCTTCATTGTCAGGCATTTGTTTTTCAAGTTTCTTGATGTAGTCAAATTTTGATTTACTCAAAGTTTCATGGAATGTCTTTCAAAAAGCTATTATTTTCTAGCACTCTCCCTGATCTGAAGATTGCATTTCTTCTTAAAGGAATAGAACATCCTCAACTCAATAACGGACTACTGCACAAGGGAATTTCCTTCTGCAAGTGCTCTGGTAACTTAACAAAGAAAGTTCTCAGGGAAATCATTTGTTCCTTTGTAAGTCAGCTTTCATCTTTAATAAATGGTCTATCTATCTATCTATATCTCTGATGCCTGTTCCCAACTGGAACTCCCTTATAGGGGTGGCCACATCAATTTAGTCTTATGGCCATAAGTAGTGAACTCCAGTGCCATCTTTGCCTTTAAGTGTTTCTAATGGCAACTTCTAACTAATGTTTCTGCCTAATGTGTCCCTATCAACAACTTCTACCTAAAGTTCCTGCCTAAGTACGGTTTCTAACGCAATCCCCAGTGTCATAATTTAATCTTCTTAAAATCACTACTATACAATTAATACAATTTATAAATATACTCATTTTTATCACTGGTGCAAAACACAATGGCTCAATGAAGCTAGCAAAATAGAATCACTTGGGAGCATGAATGTCATGTCTCTCAGTCATCATGATGTATGGTTAACTGACAGTCCAGAATTTTTCCTAGCGGTAATTATAGTAGCTTGTGATATAAGACATCTTTAACTCTTTCGGGTCAGCTGATTTTTTTAAAGTGTTTCCCCATTTGCAGTAATATCTAAAGTACTCTAAAGTAGGTATTAAAAGTCATATAAACAGAGCTACAAAGACGATTAAACTTTGGTGTATCACTAAGGTCTTTAATTCTTTGCACATGCCACCATTTAATCTGTGTGCATGTCCAGTGGCCCCAACATGTGATCCTCCCTCTTAACTCCTTGGGCTTTGAAGATTCAGTCCTCCTCTAACATCATATCCAACATCATTATTCATGATCTCCTGTAATGTGTAAATATGACAGTTTTCCGTTCTGATCACGTGAACCACATACAATCTTGTTCGTTTCCACTGCATTGTACAGCAGGAGCCTAGGTAGGTGTGGTTTGCCGTGTCCTTTCACCTTGACTATCACCGGGTGACTGAACCTCATCAATATTCTTGTGCGCTGATTAGTTGGGTTGACATTTAGCATATGGTCATAAAAGGAAACACAAGATCCTTCAAACATACATAAAAAAAAATCTGGGCCACAACTCTTGCAATGTTTGTAGGTATAAAATGCCTACAACTGGCATAGGAATAGTCCCAAAAGGGTTCAATACCCACATTCCTTTCAATTCACTTCAGAGCAGAAGGCAAGCCCTACAAGAATGCCCTACAAGCATGTCTGCAGTCCTGTTAATGGCAGTCATAATCGTTTGGTTAACTAGCTGAAGTGAAGGTTAATAGTAACACTGTATTGAAAAATATGTGGAGTCAAAACAGGACCTAATAGGTGAATAAATCTGCTCCACCAGTTATATATGTTCTTGTTTTAAAAACTTTTTTATATCATTATTAATACACATAACTGCCATTTCCCGCGTCAGCGAGGTAGCACCAGGAAACAGACAAAGAATGTCCCAACCACTCATATACACAGATGAGGGTATAATTGGTGTACATGAGGTGTTTAGAGTTGTAAATGGAAATGGTGAAGAGCTTGTGGATTTGTGTGCTGAAAAAAGACTGGTGATTGGGAATACCTGGTTTAAAAAGCCACAGAAGCTATTGAAAAGGGTCCTGGGGTAAAAAGTAATAATAAAAACAGAATGGACCCTTTATGCCTTGGCAACAAAGAAAATATCATCTATAGAATAACAGAGCTTTCAATTCTTTCTGAAAAGGTCTTAATATATATATATACTCTCATCTCTAAGGAATCTAAGTACTATATGAACATACCTGAAAATAATCCCATAATCGCCTTCCAGGGCTTCCAGCTTTATGACGATCTTTAATTCTTTTATAGGTCGTTATCAGATTGCTCCACTTACTGCGGATCTTGTCTAAGGGCAAGTTATAGGAATAGGATCTCAGTTCTTCCTGTATTTCCTTATACACCTGATTTCTTTCCTGTCTAGAAGAACAAAACTTCTCAAAACGGTCTCGAATGCATTCAATTAGCAGCAGTGTTGCATTGTAGCTGAAATCTTCTTCTGAAAACATAAATTAAGTAGATGTTACAAAAGGAAATTTCTAAATTTTGGTCTTCAAATAAGTTATCATGACCATCATTTTACTCTACCTTCTTTCTATATAAATCTCACATTTTTCTGAATATATATATTTATTATACATAATTGCTGTTTCACGCGTCAGCAAGGTAGTGCCAGGAAACAGATGAAGAATGGCTCATCCACTCATTTTTTTATACATATTCACCATTTCCTGCATTAGCATGGTAGCATTAAGAACAGAGAACTGAGCCTAAGAAGGAAATATCCTCACTTGGCTCCCTTCTTTGTTCCTTCTTTTGGAAAAGTAAAAGCTGGTGGGGAGGATTTCCAGCCCCCTC
>JAUUDZ010020528.1:0-11289 GCA_032361705.1 Panulirus versicolor | reverse complement strand
ATATATAGATATATAGACAGATAGATATGTATGTATGTATATACCTGAATGATGGTAATGTTCACATGAGCTTGTAATCAGTGCGTTAGTTGGTCCATAAATGTTAAGGGATCTTTAGCAACTAAACTAATGATCATTTTCTAATGCAATCATCATACCATTACAGATGTCTTTCATTACTGGTTAATCACGGAATAATTCAAATCTGCTGTTTGGCTCTCAACTAGTGGTTAAGTTAACCTAACTTTGTCATTACGTATTATAGGGCTTCCGACTTGGCTCTGACCTACCCGATCCTGCCCTAATTTGCCCTAGTGTAGCCTGACGTGCCCTATCCTGGTCTAGTCTGCTCTAGTATAGCCTGACCTACACACTCTTTCCATATGTTATCCTGTCTTTTCTCGCTGTCATCATATCATACGTCCTGTCTCACTCTGGTTTAGCCTCCCTAACCCTGGCCTGGCCTTCCCCAGCCCTTCTTCTCCCTGGTGTGGCCTTCCTCAGACCTTCCTTACCCTGGCCTAACCTCCCCCAGCCCTGCCTTACCCTGCCCAGCCCTAACATGAGTCTGGCGCCCCACAGAGCACGTGCTGTACCCCAGCAGGAGCAGGTCCTGCATCAGGCAGGTCCCCGTAATGGGTGGTGTCCCCATCACCTCCGACACTGCTACGGTGAGTGAGTTACTTCTGCTGCTCCTGCTGTTGCTACTCCTGCTTCTGCTGCTCCTGCTGTTCCTACTCCTGCCTCTGTTGCGCCTGCTCTTCCCACTTTTGTTTCTGCTGCTTTTGCTGTTTCGATTCCTGCCTCTGCTGCTGCGTTTTATGTCGTAAGTGGAGAACTTCCTCTTGTAGTGCAATTTGAGAACTCTGGAGATGTAGATGAGTAGATAAGTAAATAGATAAAGGTTTGTTGGATTTAGGCAGCCAATCGGTTGATTATACACAATTCATATATTGCAGAATTGCAGACCTGGGAGGACATGATAGTTACTAGTTAACTAATGATGCAAGATCTTATGGTTAGAGTAAGCTGGAGACTTCCACACTATAGATAAGCATTTGTATGAGTTGCATCGAGGCAGACAAGGCGGCAGATATACAAGGATCTTTAAAGAGTATATAGTATGGTTTATACGGTATGTACTTAATTGAATATTAGATGATGAATAGTTACAGTAATACTGACATACCCATTGACATTACTAAAACAAAACTGAACAGTTCACCTGCATAGCTTCGCAGTTCTCTACGGTTTGTGCATGAAGTTCACAATGGTTGGTATAGAATTGTTCGTATATCTGTCTGTACGAGCTCTGATTAGAACAAGTCGATAGTGGTGACGAAAGGCTGTCCGTGGTGGAAGGGCGTCGGAGGGAGGAGGTTTCAGTGAAGGGATGGGGAAATATCAGCAATTTATTGTCAGTGGATGGGTGAGGCTTCTTACGTGCACTGAAGGCGAAGCATATTTTTCTATCAGAGAGATATAGTAGTTCTCTTGTAGTATGCATGAAGCACTTGTTTTGTACTGTCAGTACAGCTCTTCTGTACATCAGGTATGTACGTTGTGTGGCTAGCTTCCGAAGGACTTTAGATGAAGCACTTCACGAACTCCATAAGCTGACGCCTGATTCCGTACTGCAGTCAGAGCATCTGTCATCTGTCGCAGGTATCGTTATTTTTATCTACTGTAGCTCAAAGACCTCCCGTCTCCTACTAACGAAGCACCTTCCTCCTCCTGTAGGTAAGGTACTGGTGCCGTACATGTGATTGAGAGTTTGCCTTGTTGCGTGGGAGGTACACTCTGTCTGTGATGCAACTGAAACACTTTTCTGGTATTTTAGATTCTATATTCTTTCTCCAGCATAAGTAGAATATTTAGTCTGTGCTGCAGTAGGTGGTACAGTTATCTCATACCGTAGATGGCAAGTTCTCTCGTACCTCAGGTGTAGCGGTGCATTTCTCTCGAGCCTGAGAGCAGCAGTGACCCAAGGAGAACCCTCCATTATACTGGTTCTCTTCAACAGGAACTCCGGGTACAGGTCTTCGGCTCAGCAGACTTGCTGACGTATCCCCTGAGCGAGTGGCTGGGTCACCCATTCTCCTTCCACGACGCAGACACAGCCCTTGCCTACGGCCTGAAAGTCCCCAACTCCAGCACTAAGGGGCTAGTCATGTGCGTCCAGGCCTTTATACTGAAGCATCTTCTCTTCAGCTCATATAAATTGGGTTCCGTCGGGGACATTCCGAGGTAAGTTATAAAATCATGAAGGTTAAGTTCTCCAAACTTGGATTTTATTCCAATTACGAAATATAGAATAATCATGAATGAAGATCCATAAACGTGAGACAACGGTGGGTTTGTGGTCTTATCAACTGCTCATATCCGGAAAATATATGACATATGAGATAAATGTCAAGACTTCCAGGAGTAAAATCATCTTCCTCACGGAAATCAATGACAAAATATCGTTACTCTGTCGTATTAAGACGACGTCGATGTCCACAAGTGCATGTTTATAGTCAGGAAAAAGATATTTAACTCAGTGCTCAGTGAATAATCAACACTGCGTCTGTTTAGATAAGATAACGAAGTTCATTTGACTGTCAACGGGTCAGAGTAATGATAATGTTGTCGTCCAGGTTACTGCGGACGACGAGAAAGGCGCAGATAGATGCCTTGGTGGCGGCTCTCAGCGACATCCTGTGGAAGGCCGGGGAACGACAACACGCGGTCCTCTGCCTCACCAATGACGACATTTATATCAACGAGGATCCATCATACCTGGATGATGGCTGTACAGAGAAGGTGCAGCCCACTCCTGGCCCGCTGGCATATCCTAATAGCAGACGTACAGGGCAGTATACAGGGACCTTCTACACTAGACCAGCTGGCATATCCAAATGTAGACGTACAGGGCAGTATATAAGGGCCTCATACACTAAACCAGCTGGCATATCACGGTAGACAGGCATACAGGGAAGTATACCAGAGATATCTTACATCAGACTATCTGGCAAATTCCAGGCACATAGGGGAGTATACCAGAGGCATCTCATACCAGACTAGTTAATATATCCCAGACATACATGGGAGTATACCAGAGGTATCATCCACTAGACGAGCTAGTGCATCCAAGTCATACAAGGGAGTATGCTCGACTACAGCGGATTTGCGACCATACACGTCACATTTAGGTCATACAACTTTTATGTTGTGAATATACAAAAAACATGTAACATTTTGTGAGTAATGAGTGCCAAGCACATTGAGGTGAGATTCTCCTGAAAGTGTTTTCTTTTCTTTGTCTCACTGTGCAGTTGATGGATGTCTGTGGTAGCTAGGCTGCCAGTGATTGTTCACGAGTTTGTTTTTTGTGATTTCCGGCTTAGTAATGTTAGTTTTTCATAGGATAGAAGACCAGCTGGTGACCAGTAGTTTAGGGTGGAATGGATGAATTATTTGTAAGGAGAATAAGGCATCCTCTATTTTGTCTCCGAATCTAGTACCAGCGGGTGTTTTTAAAGTGTTAAGTTTGTTTATGGCTTTCTTGAGTCGATGTTTTTGGTGTGAGGATTGAACTTCACGTACGTGTCACATTTCATGCCCAGTGTGGTTAGTTTTGTGAGAGAGTGGTTGACTCTTCAGGGAGACTGGCGGGTGCAGGTTGGATTCATATCTGTCAGTGGTCAAGAGAGTGAGCGTAGCCTTTGTAGGCTTATGTGGCGGTAACGACACTCTGTTTGGGCTAAGGTAGTTGTGTTCTAGCTATATGAATTGGTGTTTGATATTGTTGTTGCTTGGCTAGTGTTGTGTTTTGGTGTTGTGGTGTTGTAGGAAGGTACTGAGGGGAGTTTGAGGAAGAACTGCTTCAAGGGAAACTCCACGGTAGAGATTCAGGATTTTAGAGGTGAAGCCTCTGTATGTGACCGTGGCTTGGGGGGCAGCTACGAAACTTGGCAACTATTCTTGTCATTTTGTGGAGGGTGGAAATCACAACAACAACTACATATCCAGACCAAGGGTTTCGTATTTTTCACATCTTCAGAGATAGAATATGTTTACAAGAGTATGTGCATAAGAAGAGAATCTTGAGCCTTTGTGTTTCTTATTTTTGTTGTAATGATTAGCATATTATCTGGACTACGACAACCTTCAGTCTAAACCTACTCACACCACCTGTTTGTCTTGATCACGCTCACACAACAATCCTCTCAGTGGAAATAACCCTAACCGACCTCACGATGATCTAGCTTACTGATCCTCACCAATCCTTTTATTTCTGTTTCAGATTGTTTGTTTAGAGTTTGAGAAGTATGAAGAACTGAAATTCAGCATTAAGACGTATCTCTTTGAGGTGAGCATACAAAGGTAACGTGTGTTGACGTGTTCTAGTGATGTGAATAATGTTATCAGGATACTATCACGCATACAAGAGCATATACACAAACAAATAATTACAAAGATAGAAACCTACAACCCGTTATCACTGTATCGAAAGCCTTCCATTATCTTAACGGTGATAACTGACCAAAAGTAGCGTCGATCTGAGAGACAAGTCAGCCATACATGCTGAACAGTCTAGCTAATGGTAACGTTGTGGCGTATCCTCCACAGCTGGTGTGCGAGAACGGCCACGGGTTGCTCCTCTTCCTCTACAGCGTCATTCTCTCCCGCACCTTCCGCAGGTGAGTCCTGGCACCCTCCCCGCCACCACCACTAGTCCTGCCACCGCCAGTCTTCCTACCACCATCAGCCCTACCATAACCATCAGTCCCATCACCATCAGTTCTGCCACCACCAGTCCCGCCCATACCTCTATCACCCCAGCCCTACTGCCACCCGCTCTGCCACCACCAATCCTGCCACCGCGATTCCTATCTACATCCTTACCACCACCATCAGCCCTACCACTACCTGACCTCACATTCCTGCTACCACCTATCCTGCTCATCAGTACTCTTGTTTTGTTTGTTATTTAATCTTCCATTATATTAGCAGAGGCAAACCAAAATAGTATTCATCCTGGCGTCTTCATCACACTGTGTAGTGAATCAAGCACATTGTTTAAGATGTCTAAAGGCTGACGTATCTTTCGTCAGTCACAGGTCACGTCCTCGACCTGGCCTGTGGCGAGCTCAATCATGATGATGGACACCTGGTCTAATCACCACAAAGATAACATCAAAAAGAGGAATCTCTGCTTATTCCAATCCAATTACGTCTGTTGCACGCCTCGCGGACCTTGAATCTGGCTCCCAACGACCACTACCGTCCTCCTTTATTGTCTTTGTAAACCTCATAGATATCTTCGTCTACCAGAATTCCTGCCTCGACATCCTCAGTCTGAGGTCTTCTGCTCGAGAAACCTTAACATGAACTACAAGGAATGTCTGATTGCTTCCCACACAGGCGGTGATGTGGGAAGGGGAGAATGGGGGAGGAATTGGGGTCCTCACGTGATGACCTGGAGGAAACTATGTCCCATTTTTGTCGCATACCAGACGCCCTGACCACTCCCCCATCACTATCCATCTGTTTTCCTCTTCTAATCCTTGACGTTGTACCTGCTATGTGGTCTCATCCGCGATTACGTCTTCTGACCACACTCTCGTGTGCGGCTAACGGCCTACACACATTCCTGGGTGTTCATTCTCCCCTCGGGGCTGCTCGATAGATAGGGTAACTGGCTTACACTGGTGTGTGTGTGTGTGTGTGTGTGTGTGTGTGTGTGTGTGTGTGTGTGTGCGTAGAAGTAAAGACTCTATACATATACACAAAGTTAAGAGACGTGTCAAAGCAAATGAAAAACTCTCCTTCCGTAACACACGAATAGCAATCACAAGTAGCATTCATGTGCACGCCAGCATAAACCAGGTTTCCATTTATCGACCATCTCGAAAGGAGGATGAACACCTGCATTGGTTGTGGACCGATAGCCGTTTCCATTTATCGAACCCATGCTGGTCAGTGTGTGGGATAACTCGGTAGTTGTGTGAGGCTAGAATGTATCTAGGTGTTTGAAGGTAGCTGTGTAGGTGTATGTGTAGCTCACTGGTTCTATGGATGTGGTGGATATAGGTATAGGGGCGGGAGTTCTTACTGGTTGTGTGGATGGATGTGTGGATGGGCGTGTGGGTGGGTGTGTGGATGGGTGTGTGAATGGGTGTGGTAGATCAGGGTGGTGCCGGGGTGGAGGGGGGTAGAGGCTGCATTACCCTACGAAACCTGATCGATACACCCTGGCTGGTCTCCATGGTAACGTTGCCCTCGTAAAGTCTGTATTGTCTGTGGTAAGATTTGTTGACAAACTTGTTCCTTGTTCCAGGGAGTGACCTGGTCCTTATACTAGCAGGCTGAGTGAGGCAGGTGCTTGAACTGGGCCAGGGGAGTGATATGTACCTGTCTTGGCAGACTGAGTGAGGCAGGTGCCTTGACCTGGATCATTAGGAGAATGACCTGGTGACCATTGTCTTTGCCCCAGGTTGGCAGAGGACCTGGACGGTGACCGGCAGAGTCTGGCACTGACCAACACCATCCATCCTTGCCTGGCCACACTCCTCCTGACCGGCCGCGCCACCCGCCACCTCCACAATGGGATCATCTACGAGGGTTCCGAGCACACCATGGTTAGTATACAGCTGTATCCATCTGTACTTCGGGTATACATGTATACCTCCTGCTAGGGCATCAGGCATACCATGGTTAGTATACAGATGTATTCACATATACTTCAGGTCTACAAATGAGCGAATGTAGTCCGTGTTTGTCTATTCCTGGAGCTGCTTCAAGTATCATTACGGACATGCCAGAGTTTTAGAATACACAATCACCACAGACCACCATAATCACTAGCAAAACTGTCGTTATCTTTAATACTAAGTTAATCTTACTCTTTTCTTCTTACACTGCCAAATTGGTGAAGGTGTTGTGTTTACTGTGGTGTGTCTCGTAGACTGTGTCTACTATTGAATGATTGTATTTCAGTCTGTGCCAAAGACGGGAACTCTGACCAGGGCTGAGGTGGGTCTCCTCGTATGGAAGCGGAAGGAGGACAGTGAGGAAGTCAAGGTGGGGTCGCGCCTCAAGACGCCAACCTTCCCTATATGGGTCACGCGCTTCAATGACTCCTACGGCGTCCTCTTCAACCCCAACAAGGACCTCATCAGGGACTACCACGCTGAGAACAGGTATGGAGACAACTTGGAGTTTAACTAGAAAAATGTAATCTCATCTATGTCCCCAGACACGCTACTGACTTACCACCGTTCCTTTGTTTGTCCCTCTTACATCCACTACCATCGGTAGTAAATACCATATAGCTCCCACTGCATAATACATTTACT
Source organism: Panulirus versicolor (assembly GCA_032361705.1). Classification (NCBI taxonomy): domain Eukaryota; kingdom Metazoa; phylum Arthropoda; class Malacostraca; order Decapoda; family Palinuridae; genus Panulirus; species Panulirus versicolor. The sequence goes on along the minus strand of JAUUDZ010020528.1, from coordinate 3,946 downwards.
GGGGTCTGTCTCGATCCTAAAACTCATTGTTCACATCATTAGCGACATTAGTATCGTCCCCAACCTCTGCTGTGTCTTGCTGCAGGATATAAATGAACAGGCACTTAAAATATGCTGTTGTCAATCTGAGTAGAACAACTGGGATCAGGTAAGCACTGTCATCCTGCTCTCCACAGGTTCGACCTCTACTACTACTCCAGCAACACGAGCCAGACGGCAGCCACTGTCCTCACCATCAATACTCGCCACCAGACCACTAGGAAGGAGCGTCAGTATCCACCCATTGAGAAGATCATCCACACCAAGTAGGTACTATTCCAGGCTGCCTCAGCATCACATCCACGGCGGAGGAAACCTATTCTAAACTTTCTTAATCAACATTCATACCCCTGGATGCCATTCCAGGTGTCTTTTCACTATCAGTTCCAGTGTACAATCCAGGCATCTTTCAAACTACTTTCGTTCAAAAGGGTGCCCTTCTACACTTGCTTGAAATCAAGTTTCTACTAAAACTAGCAGTTAAAATCTTTACTCTAAGCTCCTCCCTAGTTGATGATGATGATGATTATCGCATATTTCCAAAGTCTCCTCCATTCCACGCGTTACACATTACATTCAATCATTAATCTTTGTTAGCAAGTTTTCATTCAAGCTATCCTGAAGTTAGAAATATGCTAACAAAAGTTGTGTCATAAGATCTGGTGAAAGGCTGGATTTTGTTTCTTAGACGATGCATGATAGTAGGATCATGATTCCCTTAACAATGCTCATGATCGATGGAGAGTCAACAAGTCTTGTGATTGGCAGGTGGCAGGGTGCGGACGTCAACTGGAATGGGACGGTGCCCTACGTGTAGAAGAATCTCACCTCCTGCAGTACCATCAAGGGGTTGGTGGCTCTGGCTTCCATGGTCTCCTTCTGTAGCACCAATCCTCGTATACGCCTCCTACTGCGCCTGCAGATCGCCGTTTGCGTCTTATACTGCAGTATGACTTCCATCTCCTCTTGACTTCCAACGTTGCATATCCGTCTGCGACCTGCGCTGTGTCCTACAACAGGTTGTGGGATATTCTTAAACTTACTTTGAACCGTTTTTTTGTGGCCATTCTTAAATCTCCAAACAAAGATCACAAGGGCATTAATGTGTGGTACTCCGACATGCTCCCACTCTTACGAAGATGAGTAATGTATCTTAATTTTGCTTATAAGGACAAATGTCACAGGAGTCCATTGCCTTGTGCTAAAACTATCTTCATGTTTAATGATGTCTGTGATTAAGGGACGTGATTAAGTTCTCATAGAAATCATTTAAACTCATATCTAAATAAGCATCAATATTGGCCATATATAATTACAAATGATAATTTTTGTCTTTTACCTTCAGCAATATCAGTGTAGACATGAAATCATTTAAGATATTGTTTCTTAGATAAGAATCCTTTATTGCAAGTCCTCACACATTCTGGTGTGGTTATGAAATATGGGTCAATAAAACCGTAGAGTGTAACGTGCGATACTGAAGTATGGGTTGGCCGATCCGTAGAGTTTTACCATGAAATTGATATATGCGTTAGAAACTCCGTAGAGGTTTGAGTTGTTTAATAGAATATGGATTAGTTTCTCTTAGTCTTTTGTTGTGTTCAAAAATATCAGTTAGTTTTAATGTAGAATTTTTCTTCTTTTAGTTAGGTGTGGGTTCGTTGGTGTGGTATCAAAGTTTCGTGTTGGTAACTTCGTAAACTTTGTGTTGTGAGAGTTGAATATAGGTAGCCAAGTTAGAGGACTCCATGTTTTCTGTTAACAGTAAATCTTTAGTCTGTAAATGTTTAGATTTTGTTGTTATTGTGATAATTGAATTTCAATCGGAAAGTCCAAAGATGTTTATGTTTCTGCACTGTACAGACACTAAAAATGTATCGCTCTCTTGGGGTACAATGTATTGCTGCTATTTCTCATTGATTACAGGACTTTATGAGTATGAATGACCGCAAATGTTCTAAAGAGGCTTCACATGAAAACAAATGGAATAGAATTATTACTGCAACATATATGTTTTGATGTGTGAGTTTGGGAATTCTACTTCTTATTTTTTCTGAATCCCTTTCAGTTGTATTTGTTCTAATCTATTCATACGTTCCTCGTTTCTCTCAGAAAATAGTTCATATTCACGAACATTTTCCAAACCAGCACAAGAAATGTTATGATATAACAGACAACAGACGATTAGAATTATATTAACTTCTGGTAATTACACTACGGAAACGTAAAGCACAGCAAGTGTAGCAATACTTCTTTGTGCTGACTGTATATTGTGGATAGAGATCATTTTTTTTTGTTACCGAAATGTGGCTTGGTGAGCCCGTTGGGTTTTCTATTTGGTGAATGAAAAATGCATTTGGTGAATATAGGAGTTTTGGTTTGTCTAATCAGGCCCTGTGACAATACAAATATTTTAGCCATATGACCAGCACAGTTGATAGTAGAAACATTCTAGTTCCACGCATGAAAGCCGGGTAGTTCAGACGAAATGACATGAATACTGCCTCAAGTCCCTTCATGTTCGCCTAATTGGTCTTTGTAGTGTTGGCTTAGTTGATTAGGCAATACTTTTAGATAATTAATCATCTTATGGGCTGTGATTGCATTTGTTTAGCAAGGAGCACAACCAAGAGATTTATATAAAGATTTAGATGCAGTTCCAACACGAAAAGTAAGCTGCTGGACGTCGCTGTCAGCCATGGCTAGTGCACATAGATGTAAAGCACATAACATAGAGTTCCATATGTACATAGAGAACTTAAAGTATCAGGGTAGAGATCTGCTTTTCTTTTTCAGACAACCACTGTCGGTTTTTAGTTATCAGGAGTAGTAGAATATCCAATAAGTATATAAACATAACAAACGAAAGTATAAACTAGTTATTCTTAGCCTTGCATTATCTCCCTCAGACATCTTGTTATCTTGGTGTTGATATCGAGGCAGAGTTATCCCCACTTGGCTATCGAATCAATATTTACATATACAAAATTGATTAGCCTATTTTGATGATCCGGATTTTGCTAATTTAATGAAGCAAATAGTATTATTGTTGTTGATAACTTAGGTCTACTGAGCTGGATACGAATATATAATCATCATTACCAAGATGTAATTGTCTGTGTTTCAGTGTCGAGGCTCAGTGTCTCGTGCAGACTCACCCAGTATGACATACCAAGTTATCCATACCCAGGATAAAGACACATAATGCAATTATACGTCATGCTTCATCAGATTCATCGCTATAAAAATATAACCACAGAAGTAAATTTGCTCAAGGAGTAAGGTACATCTACAGAATAGAAGTGGGCGGTTATCATCTTCGTATCTATCCATCTATCCATCTATATATCTATTCTATCGTTTTATCTATCAATATCAAGGTAACTTATGCCACCTGTAACTATCTTTTTTTTTTCTCCTCCTAGCATTTTTTAATGTCTATAGAATTTCACCTCCATGTACACGTATGGCTTTCCATGATGTGGTCATCTATCAGTTTACTCAACGTGAACACACACAAGTTCACTTACCTATGCAATTTTGATGAATTATAATGACATATAAGCACCAGAACATAATTTCATGCATTTGTCTGCAATAGTTTCTCAGGTCTGCTTCTACTGGTTATCCGTGTACAATTACTTGTGGTAATTATGTATGCATAATGACTTCTAGTTATCATCCACTTGTAATCGCTTGATGTATCTATGAAGTTATAATTACTTGTAGCTATACTTCTATAATCACTTCCTGTAGTTGTAAACGAATATTCTATTAACGTAGATCTTCATGTACAAGTATTTTTATATGTGTATGCCTTTGTAAAATTGCTTAATTAATTACCTGTTGTTGGTATAGATCTATGATTACTTTCTTTCTATCTCTCTCTCTCTCTCTCTCTCTCTCT
>JAUUDZ010020517.1:0-11289 GCA_032361705.1 Panulirus versicolor | reverse complement strand
GTGTGTGTGTGTGTGTGTGTGCGTGTGTGTGTGTGTGTGTGTGTGTGTGCGTGTGTGTGTGTGTGTGTGTGTGTGTGTGAGTGTAAAACAGATGGTTTTGGCCACATCAGGTTATCCAGCAATAAAAGAAAGAACTTTTGAACCAGCTGTCATTATCTGTGCTGTAGTTTCCTCTACATATAGAAATTTTGAGCATGCACAGCACATGAAAAAACATATTAAACAGTGAACTAAAAATTGTATTGAACTTACCTAACAACACTAGCTAGCACAAGTCTTGCTGCTAATTCCTTGGCGTACGAGGTTTTAACAACATAGCCACCATAGTTCCTCAGTGTTACGTCTGCAGCTTTCCCATACAGTGCAGCATCATCAGTGGAAGTAATTACCATGATACCATGTTTGGGAGCATTACGAAATGCTGCATCAAGGTAGTGGACGGATGATCCATAACAGTCTAAAAATCTGTCAGTAAATGATGATATGACAACCTATCATGCACAAGTTTATTCAAACTAAATTTGGAAATGTCAATCACAACCTTCATAATTATGAATAAACAATAACACCATTGAAACCTACTAAGCTAACAAGCATCACTTTCCCAGGTTATGCATAACACTTTTTCTTTACTCCTTTGTTCCATACAATTCTCTTTTTGCCATCACCATTCCATCTTTAATCCTTTCTACTTCAATATGATTCTCAAAAAAACTCTTGTAAAAAAACTAGTTCTTCCTTGTATTTAACAACTATAAGGCTACATTTTTTTACTTCTCATACCTGCATCTTAACTCCACAGCCATTTATACATATGGGACCAATGGCAAATGATGATTTTTCAGCAGTCTTCAAAAGTAATTGCGAGTACAAAAGAATGTGGTGGGAGGTCAAAAATAAGGTACAACAGTTGTACACGAAGGGCAAGTGAAAGATGGGAGAAAGAATACTGATCAGCAATAGAGAGAGCAAGAAAATGCTCTGGGAGGAAGTGAAATGCAAGGAAAAAAAAATGTGTGACAGAAAAGTGGATGAGAAAGTGGTAACACATAAAAATGTGAAAAGAAAATAAAGAGGTTATTTTGAATGAGTGTTAAATGTGTCAGATGATAGGAAGGCAGATCGGGTGTGTTTGGAATGGATCCATGGTGAACAGGAAGGATCAAGGTTGAATTTTAAAGAAAGGCAATGAAAGTGTCGTCAACAAATCAATTAGGCTATTTAATGTGACTGTGGACCAAGCTGACATGCCAAAAGATTACATCAGTCTATGTACAGTGCTCCTGTATTAAAAGAACATGCACAAAAATGAATGTTTGAACTGTACACACATAGCAGGGGTTATTTTTGCAAGAATGGAAGCATTTATCCCCTCTTCCTCCAAGACAACCTCTTCATACAGTTCATGGTTCAACCATTCCTGTTCTGAGGCCATTCAGGCAAGGGAGCAGATATATCGGGCTTAGAAAAACTCTCCTTCCTCTGGCTTCCATTCAGCTTTTACCACTGCCCGTAATCGCTACAAGTACATTATCCATGATAACTAAGACCTGGAACATTTCAAAAAACAGTTTTCACTTCCTCCAAAATTCATACTTTCCCTTGTCTTTTCTTTTTCCATTTCATAATTCTCTATATATTTCAATTAAGGCTCGGACTCGACGTGAAATTTTGTCCCTGACCGAAGAAAGTTGTTAGATAGTTTGCTTTGAGAGGCTAGGATACTTCTTGTAAGTCATTGATTCAGATGAAGATTGAAATCTACATTAACAGTAGTTGGTGTTGATTGTAGTTTTAGAAATTTAATGGAATAGTAGCAATCTTAGAAGGGCAGCCATTTTCACTGGGAAAATGGAAGACATTATTGCAGTAGAATTTTTCTTTATACTTAAAAAAAGCTTCTGAATTTTAGGCATGATTTTATTTGGGTATTTTCCTTGCTTTTGCAGCATAATAAAAAGAAGAGTTCACGTACATCAATTGAATACTGTACAAAGAAACGCTACTTTCGTGAATTGGCTGCCATTCGAGCAGAAGTTGGAGACATCAGTGATATTTCAGATGATGAAATTTATCCAGGTATGAAATTTGGAGTTTTGATGAGTAGCAATATCATTTTTTTCTAGCTCTTGTTTTTCTTTGCCATTTTTATACATCAAAAAGGAAGCCAACATTCCTTAGTGATTGTAGACACACTGTATTGAGAGCTATAGTGAGACTTTTGAAATAATCTTTATGTCCCTTGACCCTTAACTTTGCAGAGGGACCAGGGGCATCACTCAATAAAAAGCAGCGTCGTCAGTTAGGTGGTCTAGAAGGATCACTTCCTCCAGACTTATTACCAGTCAGAGCAACCCACAGCAGTGGTTCTCTTGCGTTAGACCTAGAACTAAAAATAACACCCACCAGCAACCCACTGGATCTCACTGATGATCACTTCAGAGCTATGTTGGCAGCACACAGACTTCGAAGGAATAAACGAGAGGTACAGGCTATGATTTGCCCTTTTTTTCAAAGTTCATTATCATGACTGTCTCCACATCCTTTGCAGTTAATACTTGCTAAGAATTCCTTGAACATCTCACTTATCAACTGTCTTCATTCAGTTTCAGTAATTGATAAAAAATGTTTGTGGAACTGAGAACATTTGTTTTATTGCTGTGTAAGTGGAATAGTCATCACTTGCATAGACTATGAATAAGAATGCTTGCAACAGAATGTAGATTGCATTTAGGGGAGAGTATATGTAGAAAGACAGAGAGAGATATTGAAGAGTAGAAGTAGGTAAGGACAATAGAAAATTAGCCGTTTTGATCTCTTAACATCTACCCATTTGTTTCACTCCATGTTTGAAAAATTCGAGTTTGGATTATCTCCCTCTTCTACATTTATTATAAGCAAACTGTGTTCATTAGCTCTTCACCTGAGCAGCAGGTTCACCTTCTGGATGTAACTGGAGAGTGAATGGTAATGCATGATATTTCATGAAGCATTGACAAGGTGTTCAAACGACAGAGTGAGATAGAGTGTTGTTCTATGTATAGGACAATGCGCTATCAATGGACAACCAAAGCATATGAAGCAGCTGGAGAAATACACATGATAGCTAGAAAATGGATGCAAGTGAATGAGTCCTTTTTTTTTTCACTTCTTTGGGCTTCTGTGGTAAATGATCTCTTACATGATTTATTTACACTTGATTTTTACATCTTTGATGAAAATACAATACATTTTTATTTTATTTTAATTGATTTTCATTGTGTTGTTTTTCAGTGTTGACATAAGGCACCCTATTCTTTTTTCAGACTTCCATTGACCTGGACACCCGAGGCATTACCCTCCAAGAAGTTGTATCCCGAGCCCAAATTCAGATGAAGCGACCTCCACAGAGAGCCATTATGTCCCCCTTAACACTCGAAAAACCAAAGAAAAAACTAAAAGTGAAGAAAGAATCTTCATCTATTCTAGTCTCTTCCAACCATTTAGATCTTCCAGTAAACATAAAAACTGAGCTTGCAAGTGACTCAGAATCATCATCATCATCATCTTCATCATCATCTGTCAGTGACTCGGAGGAAATTGAAATAAAGAAGGAAGCACCTGATGCTGTACCTTCTGCCAAAAAGAGGTAAATCTGGACCTCTCTCCTTTTTTTTTTTATTAATTTGGCCTATCTGTACTACAACTCTTTTCATGGAAGATCTTCTTTGCTTAGGGTCTCCATAAAGTCTTTACATCATATCTTTGTCCCTTATGTAACTGTTGAGGAACCACAGATACTCATGCTCTGGCATGGATATTGAAAGCATAGTATTCTTAAACCAGGAAGTCACACTTTATGTTTGTGGTTACCTCCTTCTTTATGAACACTTTTGGTTTGGCTAACTGGCAAATAATTCACCTCATCAAGTAGTAGTATACTTAGCTGAAAGCATCTCAGTATCCAATTCTTGAAGAGTCCAGCTTGTCTCTCCAGCTGATTAACATCTCATTATTTTGAAATGTGGTTGCTTTCATAAAGAAAAATAAGATTATTATTATTATTTCTATCATTTTCTTATCCCCATTATTATTATCATTTTCTTATCCCCATTATTATTATCATTTTCTTATCCCCATTATTATTATCATTTTCTTATTTTCCATTCCCCACTTTAGTGAAACGTCAAGAACAACCAAACAATAGCATATTTGATCACGTCCATTATCCAGTTTTTTGTACAATGCACTGAAACGAACTCACTATCCAAGACCTGTTATGGTTTCCCTTGACCACTTTACTTGCCATTTATCAGTCAACCCATTAGTAGTGTTTCACCTCCTGTATACTACATTGCTATAATTCACCCTAACCCATTCTGGCTCCTTACCCTCCTTAATGTTTCAGGCCATGGTACCTCAAGCCTCTTTCACCCCATCTTTCCATCCACTTCTTAGTTCTCTTCCTCCTTCATGCTGCCTCCGCTTCTAACATGTAGATCCTCTTATGCAGACTTTGCTTGCTCATCATCTCCATATGTCCAAACCATTTTAGCATACACGGGTCAGTTCCCCCAATCAAACTGTGCTTAGTACAACACCGAGATCTCCTAGTGTCATTCCTTGTACAATCATACATCTTCACACCACATTTTGTCCATAAGCTTATCATTTCCAACTCATCCACCCTCTTTCATCCTTTTATCAGGGTCTAAGATTTGCATTCATACACCATGAGGACTACTGTACCTATAAACATGCCCATCTTCCCCTAAACACTGACTTGTACTTCTGTTTCCGCACACTTTAGTGTGCCCATGACCTCAGCCCCCTCTTTAACTCTATGTCTCATGAAAGCTTCCAAGGTTCCGTCCACTCTTATGTCCACTCCCAGGTACCTAAAGCACTCCATTTCCTCAAGGTTTCCATATTTAATTACAGTAAACCCTCAGTTCAATGGACCCTGATATAATGGATTTCGGATTTAACGGACAAATAATAATATAGCTCAAATTAATTGTAACTAAAAAAGATAAAGAAATTCAAACGCCGCAGCATGCGCATTTCCTATGGCACTTGTTTTTGGTAGCATGGGGTATACTTGCTTTGTTTCAGTCTCAGTCTCCCTCAAGCTATCATGTAGTCAGGTTGTATACTGATTGTTTCTGATATTTCAGAATTGTGACTTTATTTGTTAAATGATAATGATGAAAAAATGTTGCAATCCTTACAATTCAAAATGGCATTAAGTGATTGCAAGAGGTGCAATGAAAGCAGGTAGTCCATCCTCGCTTTATTATAAAGAAGTATCCTTTCACGGGAGAGGAGTGGCATCACATCTATCTTAGCCGACTCCTGCCTCACCTCCATCTCAGTCTGACTTCTGACTCCAACTGCCTGGCGAGCATTCCCACCCTGCTGGGCGCCCGCCGCCCAACTATTATACCACACACTAAACTCTACAGTGATAGAAGAGTTAAAAAAGCATGTAAACTTAAATGTGGCATAGAAATAGGTTACATTTGATTTAATGGACTTTTGGTATTAACGGACACCCCTTCCCCATATTAGTCCATTGAATTGAGGGCTTATAGTATATGTAGAAAGAAATCACACTTAGAAATATAAAACAGGGCATACCTTCATTCACACCAATACAGAGGAAATTATGCTACCTTTTTGAATTGTGTTCTTCAATAATGTATGATATATTGATAGTTTATTCAGTAATGGGAAAAACTGGATTAATTTACACCATGGGACAATTAGTATTATGGAGAGATTGAGGAATAAGAAGGTAAGGCACTGCAATTGGGAGAAATGTTTTCCCTTGCTCTGAAGGTGTATCCTCTTGATACAGGTCCCTTCTGATGTAGACCTTGACATAGGAGTCATATTGATAAGCCATAATCAAACACAGTACTGATATTATTATGATTTGTAACATTGGAAAAAAAATTTTTCACCTAAATCAGTAAGACCCTTGGGAACTCCCATCAAGGGAGTGGCCATGGCTACATATTTCACCATTGATAATACATTTTCTCGTTACAAGGTTTCTCTAGGTAATTGAGGCTAGTCAATCTACACTCACAAAATCATCAGACTTCACTAGTTCACTGATGTTTTGTAAACAAGTTTGACATCTAATTGCTAGGAGTTGGTCAGAAGTTCAATTTGATGCAAAACACTTGGACATACTTATTTTTGAGATGAAAAGTGTGCAATACTTCATTAATATGACAGATTCTATGAGCATGATAGAGTTCCATAACTAAAAGTATTATGAAAGATATAGATAGACAGATAGATGTGTAGCTATGCTTTGGCCTTATGTGGGTGTTTCAGAGTTATACATTGGTTATGTAATTTTACTTCTTTACAGAGTGGGTGGCAAAGGTGTCAAAATTAAAATAGAACCAATGGAATCCACTACTCTTGCTGAAGACATAGATATTGGAGGTCTTGGAGGGGAACCAATGGTTCAAGAGGAACAAATTAAATTGGAAGCAAAAGAGGAGCCAATGGAAGACCAAGTAACTGCTGCAATTGAAACATCCTCAGAGTTAACAGCAGCACTTGAAAGTATTGGGTAGGTGAATATTTTTTGTGTTCCTCAGTTTAGAATGAAAGATTACATGCACTTGTATGTAATGAAACACTGATGGTACTTTTGTAAAAGTTAGGCATACCTCATTTACATCATAATGTTTTATATGCTTTCAGGTTCAATGATACCTGTATTGTGTTGTTACTGCATTTGTATATTTGATCTGCTGATGGATAACTGAAGAGTAATACAGCCAGAGCATTGTTATGAAAATAAGGGTGGGGAAAGTATGGGTGTTAATATGAAGAAGCTCATAAAGATTATCTTCATAGAAGTTGTGAACATCTGTTCATTTGCAGCTATGTTTTATGTTTGAAACTGACTGTGCAGTCATTATGTTGTATAACGTCAGAATTGTTTTACAGTGATTCGTGCTATGAGAAATCAGAAATTGTTGTGTTGTAGTAGTTTTCTGTAAATATTTTCTGTTAATTAGTCAAAATCAGTTTTTGCTGTAACATTAGTTTATTTATGAATATTTATAAGTGTGTTTGTCTTGTTATTCTTCAGTGCCTGTATTGCTCCAGAGTTAACTCAAGAAACACATATCTGCTTCTTTAGCCTTATAAGAGACATAATATGTTCTACTGGGGAGCAAAGGATGACAAGAGCCCAGTTAGAGTCAAGTATCAGAGTATGGCAGGAATCTGCCATCTCCCCGCTTAATGAATGGTATTCTCTTGTCCCTTCCTGGGTCAGTATTTTGCCCTCTGCAATCAATTTTCTTTGTGGACATTTTTCAGGTGAGAAAGTCATAAAAATATTTGGTATTTTGAAAAGGATTTTAGCTAATATTTCTGTTTAGAACAAAGTATGTTATGGATCAATTGATAATCCAAGATTTAGAAACAGCAGACATAGTAGATATTGTTTTTGGATTTTCAACCTCAGCCAAGATGCACAGAAACCAGAGTGCATGAAAAATATCTTATTTTTTTCATTCTATTTTAATTGTAAGATGTACCAAAGTGATGTAAATGATTTTTGTAGGGCTTAAGAAAAATCTTATTTTGTCATCTTGTTTTATAATGCAAAATGATTTATTCTTAAGTGATGTTAATTATTTTTCTTGCTCTGTTATGTCATATGAGGCCCTTTCTTAGCATTTTATACTGCTATTTTTAACTTGGAGGCAGAACAATTCCCGTGGTTTATTAAGACTTTTTTTTAACTCCGGATTATCAAATGAGTCATTCAAGCTTTCATGTATTAGTCTTCAAACTATAACAAATGACTTATTGTTGGTGATTAACTGCTAACCCCTTCAGGAGAGCTGTCATGGTGCATGGTCATGAGTAGTAAAGTAGTGCAATCTGGGTTATATTTCATACAATATTATCAGTATAAGATTTTAAGTTTTTCTCCCAGAGGATTATATTTTGTATTTTTCTTTTGTTTACCATGCTATATTTGATGAATATAGTATAAATAGTGATAGTGAGGTGTAAAGAATGTTTAATACCAACCCATTTACAATTTTTTCTTGTATGTTTGCCATTTCCCACATTAGTGAGGTAGTGGCTTCCTACACTCACATCCGCTTTCTATCTGTTACTTATAATGTATTGCATTGCAGTTTACAATTTTATATTTTCATACATATTTGCTATTTCCTGTATGAGCATGGTAGCATTCAGAACATGACTGCTCCTTCCCCTGTTTCTTCTTTTGGAAAGTATTTCAGGAGAGGATTTCCAGCTCCCACTCCCACCCCTCTTAGTTGCTGTCTGCAACATGCAGGAGATACATGGGAGATATTCTTTTTTCCTTTTCCCTCAGTAAATGTATTGGCTATGTATTTGAGTGTGAACTTTAAAGCATAATATATTTTAAGAAATATGTTTTTCCAGTGTACATGTTGAAAATTCATGTTTTAGTAAGGTCTTTTTTCTTCATAATAATTGTTGTATTAGCAGTAAGCTGTTTTTTGGACTGTAATCCAAGTGCTGAATTGCGCTGAGAGCCAAGGGTCTCATAAATTTAGAGAGTGAGCGTGTGTTCCATTTACCTTATAAGAATACTAGTCTTCTCTGAATGAAGGTTTGATATTGTCTGCATACTTGTCAGCTTTAGAATAATGGTTTCCTCTTAAGAGAAACTTTTTTGAGTTGAGACAGGGTGAATTATAGGTACACACCACCTTCTTGCTTGCTTATTTGTTTCCTCATGTTAAGCAGAGTGACCTAAATAGAGACTGCTACTTGCTGTTGAGTTAAGGTAACTGTAGTTGATTGAGGAAAATATTTATTGAGATAGTTTGTAAATCGTTGACTACCAGCATTTATCAGTTGTGGTAGTGAGATTATCATCCAGTTTTTTCTATTAAGTACAATTAGGAGCAGCTTCTATAAAACATGACAACTGTTTTACCTTCAGTGCATCTCATTTGCATTCAAAAGGAATTTCTCAGTGCAGTACCTTTTTTTTCCAGATGTTCAGCCTGCAGACTTTGTACCTTACATAGAATACAAAAGTATGCTGAAAGTGTATCAGTGGATTGGTGCTGGACGAGACAGTGATGGTCATTTGGAACCTCTTGCTCAGTTTTGGCTTGCCAATAAGTGAGCATTTTAACATTTTCATCTGATTTTACTAGTGTTTTAGAGCCTTTATATTTGTAGGTTTTTCATCTTGAAAAGGGATAGAGAGAATGAAGAGTTATTGTAACTAAAGTTTTTGCACTTAGCTTTAAGTAATACAAATTAAATGTATGCAGTATTTATGAATTTGCAAAAGTTGTATGACTGAGTTGAAAAGGACTGAAATTTTTTTATTTTGAAAACTGTACAGAAGACTAAAGAATTTTGGTGAATTTTTATAAAGTACTGCATTTGGGGAAAATGTTAGCAAATAGATGGTTTTAGATAAATTTGTAAGTATATCAAGGGTGTTTTTTGTTGCAATGGTTGTTTAGTATTTTTATGAATGAGATGATGCCTTTAAATGAAATAGGGTAATTGTTGGGTATTATCTTAACAGGAAAGAATGGATTGGCACCACAAATTCTTAGTGCAGGTAATGCTGTTTCACTTGCAAAATCATAATATGAATTGGGTAATAAGATGAAATTGCTTTGGCAGTGCTTGTAAGGAGAGGATATTGAGAAACCCTTCCTGCAGAGCACTCATTTCTTTAAGTTACAACTTGAACCTATGCATGCTTATCTGTTTGGTGCCCCAAAATCAATGCTTTTCTTTCCTATTAGAAACTATGTACTGCTGAAGTATATTCTGAAGAATGGGGACTGCTTTAATTCTTGTAACTATTATTCTATAGCTTTGACATTTATAGTTTCAGAAGTCATTGAATCTCTCCTCAATTCTCCTTCAAACATCCTGAATCTTATAGATCCCTTTGGTTACCAGTATGACTTCCATGAAAGAAAATTTACTGGTCACTGCCTTTCCCCATTTTACTCGTATTACATATGATCTTATCATATGGGCTGTGATAGATATTAAGGCAGGACCTTTGATATTCAAAAGATCTCAGTGTTGTTTTACATAAGTCTCTGATTGCTAATTATCCCAAAGTCAGTTTTCTCTTCGTGCTCAGTCAGCTAGGTTCCCATTTTTTTCCAGCTCATTGCTGTTGTTGAATTTTTCCTGTCTTATTAACAATGGTGTTCCTTATGTTTCTCTTCTGTCCCCTGTTCTTGTCATTATGTGTATGATTTTTTCAACTAAAAACAGTCTTCATTTATATGTTGATGATAATTCTGTACCTCTCCACTTCTTTTGTATTACAGTTTTTTTCACTTGCATATTCTGTTTCTTGGCTAATTTTAACTACTCCCTTCATATTGGCTTTGATAACATCTCTCAGTGGCATAGAAATAGTATAATCATATTCTGTGCTTTCAAAACCACTTTACCTCATTGACTGAAGAAGATGAATCTTTATAGGTTCACATATTGATATATGTCATTCCAGATAAGTTTATAAAATAATTTTTTGTTTATCTGCAGATCATCCATGAGTAGTGAATGGATAGAGGATGACATTTCAGGATCTAAGTTAGAAGCTGAAGAAAGTGATGTCATTCCTCCTCCACGATGCTATACCACATGGACAGTACAGCCTGCTACAGAGCCAGAGAAGGAGATGTATCGTGCTCAGGAGAAGCTTAGATATGAGAAACCTCATAAAGCATACACATTTCGGTAAGAATTATACAAAGTGTAATTTTTGTATGTAGAGAATTTTGATGAAAGAGCATCTCATAGCTTACCATTGCTAAAACATAGATTACTAATATGTAGTGCCTGCCAATGAAGTCAGCAAGAGGGGGCTGCTACACAGTCATCAAGGATAAACATAAAATAAAATCATGAAGATTGTGTATTTACCACCAACTAGGACTTGATGGTTTCCTTTTTCTCTTTATGCACTCCTTGAAATGAACAGGAGCTGAATCAGCAAGGTTCCAAGAGAAGGAACAGAGAAGGGGGCCAGTGAGGATTCCCTCTTAGGCTCAGTCCTCTGTTCGTAATGCTACCTTGTTAATGCGGGAAATGGCAAATATGTATGAAAATATATATATATATATTTTTTCATACTTATTCGCCATTTCCCACATTAGCTAGGTAGCGTTAATAAAAGAGGACTGAGTCTTAGAGGGAATATCCTCACTTGGCCCCCTTCTTTGTTCCTTTTTTTGGAAAAGTATAAACTTGATCGCTGTTTCTTTAGTGAGGTAG
>JAUUDZ010020506.1:0-11289 GCA_032361705.1 Panulirus versicolor | reverse complement strand
GAGAGAGAGAGAGAGAGAGAGAGAGAGAGACTTGATAACAACTTTCTAACTCGTACTGATAATATTGAACAGTGGACAGCGCTCTGAAAGATGTAAAAGAAAGAGGAACAAGAGGCCACTTAGAGTGTTGTTAGAAAAAATGTAAAGGAAGTATTTTGATAGTATCAGGGTTGTGGAGGAATGGACTGAGCCACGTGATGAAACTGTAAGTGTAAACAAAATGCAGAGGTTTTAAAACACACACACACACACACACACACACACACACACACACACACACAAAGATATACATTCTTACAAGCTTTGGGATACTATACTTTCATCGTCTGACAAATACAGTACCATAAAACCAGTCATTTGAGGATGGTCTGTGATCCAAACTCTTTGAGAACTAGCCACTCTATATCCCCTGCCAGACAGACTAACTTAGCCACTGAACAGCCAAACAGTGTACGGCCAACAGGTAAACAACTGCAGCATCTTTCACATCCAAAGGTGCTACAGACGAGTCCTAGTGAGGGTACACGTCAGGCTCCGACGCAACAGGCCTTCATCAGAGCTGGTTCACTACCTCAGTGCAAGACCAGTGCGAGACGTCTCTCGTAAATGGTCTAGCACATGAGTAGACGGTTTGACCTGTGACCAGGTCCTTAGAGTCAGGTCAGAAGTTACACCGTCATGCCTAAGGGTTGTAAGGTCGTACTCAAGGGTCACACCGTCGTGCTCAAGGACCGTACCGTCGTGATCAAGGACCTTACCGTCGTGCCTAAGGATCGTACCGTCGTGCTTAAGGGTCGTACCGTTGTGCTCGAGGACCGTACTGTCGTGCTCAAGGACCGTACCGTCCTGATCAAAGATCGTATAATCGTGCTTAAAGGTCGCACTATTGTGCTCAAGATCGTACCGTCGTACTCAAGAGATTTGACAATATCACTCTACTATGGCAGTCACACATATATCTCGCGTCATACGCCGTCGATACAACCACACAATCTAGCTAAAGGTAAAATCATACAGCAGATTGATCACCAGGTGGAGAGATCACGTTAGACTGTGTGAATCTCTGAACCCTGATCGGAAGCTCGACACGTAGGTGGATGCATAGACCACACAGAACATCAGTTGCTGCCTAAAATTTATTCTGGCAGGTTTACTTTATTGTTCATTCGTCCAGCGGGGTAGCATGAGCTACGCTTGCGTCACCAGTAAATGCTACACTTGAATGCATCGCCAGCACACCTCCATCCCTCCCTCCCGGCGCGGCTACACGCCCACACACCACACCTACATCTTAAAGGGTATGCGTCAGGAACATCTCAGTGATTACATCCACAGATGTCTTGCAGTGTACTCTCCACCTACACCTTACAGCGTAGGTCCCACCTAAAAAGCCTACAGTGTACGTCCCACCTACACTTTACAGAGAAGGTCCCGTCTACAGCGTACAGAGTGCGTCCCACCTACACCTTACGGCGTAAGTTCTATCTATAGCGTACAGTGTACGCTCCACCTATATCTTACATGGCAAATCCACCTACACAACATAAGGTACATCCCACCTACACAACATAGGGTACGTCCCACCTACACAACATAGGGTACATCCCTACACAACATAGGGTGCGTCCCACCTACACAATACAGGGTACATCCCACCGACACAACACAGGGTGATACGTCCCACCTACACAGTGACACAGGGCACGTCCCACCCACACAACACAGTGTACGTTCCATCTACACAACACAGGGTACGTTCCACCTACACAACACAGGGTACGTCCCACCAACACAACACAGGATACGTCCCACCTACACAACACAGGGTACGTCCCACCTACACAACACAGGGTACGTCCCACCTACACAACACAGGGTACATCCCACCGACACAACAAAGGGTGGCACGTCCCACCTACACAACACATAGGGTACATCCCACCTACACAACACAGGGTACGTCCCACCTACACCTTGCAGGACAGAAGGCCGGCATCTATTGACACCAGAGACCTGATCATCCCGACTACACGATCGACGGTTGTCTGGGCAACGGCATCATGAACAACGGTTGTCTGGGCAACGGCATCATGAACAACGGTTGTCTGGGCAACGGCATCATGAACAACGGAAGTCTGGACAACGGCATCATGAACAACGGTTGTCTGGGCAACGGCATCATGAACAACAGAAGTCTGGGCAACGGTATCATGAACAACGGAAGTCTGGGCAACGGCAATATGACTAATGGTAGTCTGGGGAAACGGGAGCATGACCAACGGTAGTCTAGGACACGGCAGCGTGATCAATGGCAACCTTAGCAACGGTAGACCGGACAACGGCAGCATGACCACGAGCAACGAGAGCAACGACAACGTTGATCTGTGGCAGTCTGGTAAACGACTGCCAAAAAACGGTAGTCTGAGAAACGGTAGCATGGCAAACGGTAATCTGGACAGCGACAGTACAACCAACGGTAACACAGGAAACGGGAGCGTGACCAACAGTAGTCTGGACCATTTCAGCATGAACAACGGTCGTCTTGGCCACGGCAGCATAAAGTGAGGCTGGAAAATAGCAGCATCATGAACAGCAGTGTGGACCACCACGCATGCATGACCGAGAGCAGCATGACGAACGGTTACCTGAGAAACGGCAGCATGACGGACGGTGGTCTAGGCAGCAATTGCATGACCGACGGCGGCCTGTGCACGGGAGAACGGTCGCCGTTAGTCTGGGAAATGGACCACAACAGCATGACTGACTTCACCCTTGGAACGGGTAGCGAGGCCAATGGCAGCCTGGCAACGGTATAACTAACGGTAGCCTAGCCGCAGGGTAACCAATAGTAGCCTGGACCATGGCAGGGTAACTAACAGTAGCCAGGACCACGGCAGGGTAACCAACAGTAACCTAGACCACGGCAGGGTAACCAACAGTAGCCTGGACCACGGCAGGGTAACCAACAGTAGCCTAGACCCAGGGTAACTAACAGTAGTCTGGACCACGGAAGGGTGACCAACAGTAGCCTGGGTCACGGTAGGGTAACTAACAGTAGCCTGGACCACGGCAGGGTAACCAACAGTAGCCTGGACCACAGCAGGGTAACCAACGGTAGCCTGGACCATGGCAGGATAACCAACAGTAGCCTGGACCCCGGCAGGGTAACCAACAGTAGCCTGGACCCCGGCAGGGTAACCAACAGTAGCCTCGACCCCGGAAGGGTGACCAACAGTAGCTTGGACCACAGCAGGGTAACCAACAGTAGCCTGGACCCTGGAAGGGTGACCAATCTCTACTGGGCCACGACATCATAACCAACGATAGTCTAGACCACGACTGCATGATCAACGGTAGACGTGGCCACGGGAGCATAGCCCAGGATAGCCTGGACAAGAGCAGCATGGCCAAAGGTAGTCCAGAGTACGGTGGCATAACTAACAGTAGCCAAGGCCACAGTAGTAAAACCAAAGGTAGCCTGGGCCAGGGCTGCATGACCAACGGTAGCCTGGGCCAGGATTGCATGACCAACGGTAGTCTGGACAAGGGCAGCTCAAGGGCTTGACGATATAGACCACAACCAGCTACGAATCCCTGGTTACAGGTTCCTTGTGTTATACAACAGGTTACAGGTCCCCGGTGTTATACAGAAGGTTACAGGTCCCCTGTGTTATACAACAGGCTACAGGTCCCCGGTGTTATACAACGGGCAACATGTCCCTGGTGTTATACAACGGGCCACAGGTCCCCGGTGTTATACAACGGGCCACAGGCCCCCGGTGTCATACAACAGGCAACAGGTCCCCGGTGTTATACAATGGACCACAGGTCCCCGGTGTTATACAACTAAACTGGTCACAGGTCCACCAAGGTCTACACTCTTCTCAGGGATAATGGTGAGGCATTAAGCTGACGATGGCTGACAACAGCTGATGATTGCAGATGGCCCTGACGAACAAACATCTGATGACAACAACAAATGACCTGCTGACAACCTATTGATGCCTAATCACTTCCTGACAACCTCTAATGACTAATGAGAAATAACGACGAATACCGACTACCAACAAGTGACAATTACCCCCAGCTCATGATCACTGACAACAGCTGACGAAAGGCTGACAACAGGGACAGGAATGGCTTAAGAAGGGTCAAGATGAGGCGTTCAAGAATTGAGATGGACGAGAGGGCATTTGCACATGGCTTCTGAAAATAATGGTAGCTTAGAGGGGACCAGGACGAGTGATCTCACAGCGGTGTGGAGGCAAAATGAGATAACAGGGCCAGCTCAAAAGAGGTCTAGAAGTCAGGTTTTGAGACAAGAACGGTCTGGGACGGTTCAGGAGATGACTTAAGAAGGGAAGGTTAGTATAGAATGAGTACGAATGGAGTAAGAGGAGAGGGTTGGTCGAGAGGTGATGTGAAGACGGTGTGTTGTATAAGTTTGACCGGAGGTAAGGTGGAGGTCAGGGATAGCGTTCAGCTGATCTGGAGGTCAGGGGAGGAGGGTAAGAATGTTTCATGAAGGGTGAGGTGTTATAAGAGGACTAGAACAGGAGTAATCTTAAAGGAATGTGGATCAAGCACAGGAGGAAGTCTGGTCTATAAGGGAGCAGTTCGGAAGGAGCGTGGGTGAATGGGTTACTCTGGATGGGGTTCTGGATAAGGTGTGGCCAGGTAAGAGTGCTTCAAGTGATGCTGGCTAGTTATATGAGCCTTAGGGCTATCAACTGCTAGGGTTCTTAAGGACGCCAAGTTCAAATTAGAACCTTCACCCGAAATATCTTTAACACCTTCTTCATGTGATAGGAATGATTTTAGCACACACACACACACACACACACACACACACACACACACACACACACACACACACACACACACACACACACACACACAGACACACACACACACACACACACACACACACACTTCCAGCGTACATGTTCTTTGATGTTTGGTTATAGGGTGGTAACCCGTTCTTCTTGGGTCTCACTACTCTTGCTAACAAAGGCCTTTGTAAGCGTAGCGAATGGTCGACAGGGGACAATTCAAGTCCTGATAGGGCGTGGCCAGACAGGGGTACTCTAGATGGGGTCTGAGGAAGGAGTGGCCGGAAAGAGGCACTTTAGACAGCGTCTAAGTAAGGTGTGGCCAAGCAGGGGTATGAGAAAGGGGTGCTGTAATATTCTGGATGAGGTCTGGGTAAGGTGTGGCCAGACAGGGTTGCTCTCGTACTCTGGATGAGGTCTGAGTCATGTGTGGCCGGAAAGGTATACTCTAAATGAGGTCGTAATACGACACTGGAAGACGAGAATAATCAAAGAGGGAACTGGAGGTGGCAAAATATGACGTCTTAATTTGAAGGTTTACACATCAAGTGTTGGAACCTAGGTATGCTCTAGGGTCTGAGGTGGTGGGAGATAAGTGTTAGGGAGATAAGTGTCTTAGGAATGTGTCTGGAGACAAGTGTCTGAGGGGTGTGTCAAGAGACAAGTGACTGGGTGACAGATGACTGGGTGATGTGTCTGGAGACAGATGACTAGGTGATGTGTCTGGAGACAAATGACTGGGTGATGTGTCTGGAGACAGATGACTGGGTGATGTGTCTGGAGACAGATGACTGGGTGATGTGTCTGGAGACACATGACTGGGTGATGTGTCTGGAGACAAATGACTGGGTGATGTGTCTGGAGACACATGACTGGGTGATGTGTCTGGAGACACATGACTGGGCGATGTGTTTGGAGACAAATGTCTGAGGGGTGTCTGGAGGCAACTGTCTAGACACAATGACTGTCTACAAGTAGCGTTGCTCGGAACCGTAGCCGAATTGAAGTAATGGGCTCGTGTCGTGCTCTGGAGGAGCCGAGAAGAGCCGCACGGTTCAAGAGAAAGCGAATATATGGCGACGTTGAGGCGCGGAAGGAACGAGAGAGGCGAGTGAAACGTGGAGGCGGCGCGGGAAGGCATGAGAGATTGGAAGTCGTGGGAAAAGAGAGTGAGGGAGGACTGGAAGAAGGTATGTTATGAGAGGTAACATGAGGAAGACTGTATGAAGCCTATGGTAAGTATGAGGAAGGTGGAGGATGAATATGGAGGCGTGGAGGAGAGGTTGGTCAGGAGAGGTGATATGGAAAGGCTTGAGTGAGGTGTGTGGAGGGAATAAGGTGGACCAAGTGTACCATACCATACCACCACGTCTGGCAGGCGTGAGGATATGGAGAGGCCTGAGCGAGGCGTGTGGGAGGCATGGAGGCCGCGAGGGTGATGTCTAAAGAAGGAAGGAGAAGACATAAGGCGGGGGAAGGAGACGAGTGACGCGAGAGAGATGGCGGGGCGAAGGCTCTGGAGAAGGTGTGGGAGAGTCCTGGAAACGGTATGGAAGAGTCCTGGAGAAGGCGTGGGAGAGTCCTGGAAAAGGCATGGACGAATCCTGGAGAAGGCGTGGGAGAGTCTGAAGGAGGCGTGGGAGAGCCCTGAAGATAGCGTGAGGTAGTGTAGGATAAGGCGTGGGAGAGTTTCAGGGAACATCAGGAGCACTCAGCTGAGGTGAAGGATTCCGAATAGATTTCCGAAGGATCGATATCCTTTCTTTTTTTCCTGCTTTGAGAAGATATATTTGGCGGGGGTGCCGGGCAGACCAGTAAGGGGCTGAGATGTCTGGTGGAGAGGCGGGAGGACCGGCAGGCCCGGGAGGGAAGGAGGGAGGGCGGGAGGAATAGCAGAATAGGAAGGCGGGGGGGGGGATAGGCAAACATGGGACGGCAGAATGGCTAGCAGGCCTGAGAGAGCGGGAAGATCAGTAGGCCTGGGAGGGCGAGAGGATCGGCAGGCTTGAGAGGGTGGGAGAAGTACCAAGAGAGGGAAGGCGGAAGGATCAGCAGGCTTGGGAGGGCGGGAGGGAGGGAGGATCAGCAGGCCTGGGAGGGAGGACTAGCAGGCTCGGGAGGGCCAGTGGAGTAGTGTGGTGCCGGGAGTAAGTAGAAGTACTGTTGGATGGCGAGAGGATTCAGTGATCTTGGGTGAGGAAAGAACGCGTTTAACTAAATGCCTTTCCTGTCTACCAACTTTATAAATCACTCTGATATTAGTTCAAGATGGAAGTCCCAGGGGACAGAAGTGTGGTAAGGCTTGAGGGGCTGGGGAACCGGCCAGGTCTTAAATGACGGAAGGACTGAGGAGACGTCTCGAAAAATCACAGGCCCGGAAAAGTAGAGGACTTACGTGAACTTGGAGGATGGAGGGAATAGAAACTTTTTGGAGGGAGGGAGGACTGAGGAGTCTCAAGGTGCAAGTTTGCCTCCTACAAACCAGGCGACAGATGCCCAGGTTACGTGATGGAGTATGTGAGGTAGCTGTAAGAGGTGCAGTAGAAGCGGGAGGTTGCGAGGTGAATGGAAGAGGTGCAATAGAGGCAGGGGAGGGGGGGGGGGGGCGAAGGAGGTGTTATAGAGGCAGGAGATTTGGGGGTGGCTGAAGGAGTTGCAATGGAGGTAAGAGGATGGGAGTGGCTGGAGGGGGTGCAGTAAACGCTGGAGGTAGGGGGGTGGCCGGAGAGGTGCAGTAAAGGCAGGAGGCAGGGGGGTGGCTGGAGGAGGTAACGTATGGATAGGAGGTTGGGAGGTGGCTGGGGGAGGTGCAGGAGAGACAGGAAGTTGGAAAAGGACTGGAGGAAGTGTAAGAGGGGTGGGAGGAGGCTGCAGGAGATGTAAGAGGTTAGGAGGCGGCTGTAAGAGAATCGGATGGTGGCTGGAGAGGCTGGAGGAGGTGTAGGAGGGGCAGGAGGTGGCTGGGGGAGTTTTAGGAGGTTGAAAGGTGGCTGCAGAGGGCGCCGAAGGCATGGGAGGTGGGAGAGAAGTGCAGGAAGTGGCTGACGGAGGTGCAAGAGATGTGGAAGGTGAATCGAGGAAGTGAGGGACGTTGGGAGGTGGCTGAAGGAGGTACAGGAGTGGCAGGAGGAGTTGAAGGTGGTCCAGGAGAGGCGGAAGGGGGCTGGAGGATATACAGGAGGGTCAGGAAATGGTTGGGGAAGGTTTAGCAGGGATGGAAAGTGGATGGAGGAGTGCAGGAGGGACGGGTGGTGGCTGGAGGAGGTTGGAAGATGGCTGTAAGAGTTGCAGGAGAGATCGGAAAAGGATGAAGGTGGTGTAGGAGCTTGGGTGGTGGCAAGATAACTATACAAGGCGCAAGAGGGATGGGAGGTGACTGGATGAGGCACAGATGAGGCAGAAGGTGGCTGGTGTAGGTGCATGAGGTTGGGAGATGGCTGGAAAAGGTGGATGAGGCCCGTGGGTAACTGACAGGCGCTGGAAGGAGCAGGGGGTGGCTGTAGGAAATGCAGGAAGAACAGAAAATGGCTAGAGAAGGGACGTCAGGTGGCAGGGGAAAGTGGAAGAGACTCAGACTGTAAGAAAGTCCTGCTGGAAATGTAGATCTAAGGATAATTGAGAAAGAGAAAAATATAACGGTAACACGATCACTCTGGCTGAAATGAATGTGTTAAATCCGGAAACCAATGACGTTATGCTGTACCTTCAAGAGTCCAAAGGTCAAATGAGAAAATACTAAATCATTAGATAAATCAACTGCTCCATCCACTGGAAATTCATTATACGTAAAAACTACAGATATATAGTAATGAGTGAGTCTCACTCCCGACAATGGCAACATTTAAGACGTTCTATTTTTCTGTTACCGTCAGGGTCGAGCGATAGGTACATATCAAGTTACTTCGAAATACGTGAACACAATCTTTTATGTTCTTGTACAGGATGATGGTCGAGGTCATATTCAAAAACTCTATTTACGTTTTCAATATCTTGATACAAGATGAAAGACGAAGTGAGAGACTATTCCGATGTCGAGCTTGCCTTGCGTATGTAGGTAGTATCTTAATCAGCCTGACGAAGTGTACGTAATCCTGTGTCGGTACCTTCGTCCTACACGTTTAGCAATGGATTATCATCGAAACCTTCCAAGACATACCTTGGACAATACCATCCTAAAACATCCACTGAATAAGTTCTATATGTCAACTTCCTTTCTCACTCCTCAGGTTCAGGTATCTATACAGGGCGACATTAGCCTGGTTTGCAGACTGCTTTGACCCGGGAACCTGCTGTCAGGAGGTGAAACTTGAGAGCATCATATTAGTACCTGCAGGGGCACAGCTCACCATGTCCTCTACTGGAACTTCATGCTGCACATCCCCAGTAGTGTTTCAAGCATCTCCTCTCAGTTTCTTCGACCGTATACCAGTGCAATTAGCTTACTGTAGACGAGAACCAGAGACCAAATTATGTGCGAGAGAATCAGGAGCCGCGTGCGCAAGGGATGGGACGTGATCCATTGTGACCTGCGGGCTTCAACTGAGTAGACAGCCACAAGAAAAATTCGTCCTCAGGATGTCAGACAGATTCACTTGGTCTATCATGGTCAAAGTAAACTTGTTCCTCCACAACGGCAAAAGTTTACTTCTAGCGATCCAATGACTGTTACCTTTCTACCGTGCAGAAAGGCAAGGCTCGATGAATTTCAGTAATGTCTATCATCTATATGTAGCTTTTCGGTGGTAGACAATGTGTGGGTAGCGTACGTACATCATCTCAGCGATTCTAAACATAGATCTTCTACCAAGTCTTATGCCTGCAGACCGCTCAAGACCTCGGTAAACTAAGGAATCTAAATGCCCGACTTGATAGTTACGTTTATGTTAAGATTTGTCTCTTTGTCAGCAACCATAGGTAGCGATACTGATGCACGTAACGTATGTTGTAGAGGTAAACGAGCATCGCCTATAGAATGATCACGTCAGAACTCGTACTCTACATCACCAAAAGTAACACAGAATTCAGATGCCAAATTTTTCATTCCAAGGAGACGAGGCAACACAGTGGGAACGCTGTGCTTTAAGTGGAAGGCAGGGACGTAAAGAATTTCTTTCTTTTTTCGACGGCAGTATTTTCTTTTTTCTTCCCTCGTGAATATTGTACGACTCTCCTCATATAATCTGGCTTCCGTGCCGCTCACTGTCATAACCGTGTGCATGTTCAGCGAGGGAGCTCTGCCCGCCCTGGGTAAAGGTTATGGCTCCACTGCTGAAAGCTTTCTCTATTCTTTCCATTTAGCCTCTCTGGGTGGACTCGTTCCCCCGGAAACTCCAGAGAATATTTTCTGGGTGTTCTGATGTACCATACAGTCTGCATATCAAATAACCTACGACTTCAGTTGATTTTTTTTTTTCATATGTTTAATCACACTTCTGTCAGACCCCTTAAGTTGAGTATATGAAATGTGTCATACACTTTAGTCTGGAATACGTCGGTGCACACCATATCCCTGGAGTCAGAGAAGTTATCCCAGTGACATATCTAAAAAAAAAAAGCCCGACTCGCTTTTAGCCTCAAATCGACCGGTTATCATATCTTTATGTTGTCCATAAACGATCAAAGGTTGACGCTCTGATACCCTTGAGTCACGAATCGTCACATTTTTGTCATGAAAAGAGGAACAGTTCCGTAAATAGAGTATAAAAAAGTATTTTACTATTAAACTAGACAGTGCTCTATTGTAAATCATTTACGATTAAATACTGTAGGGTGAGACTGGCCAATGCTTAAACTGGACAGCTTATAAGAGTTCCTTATAGATTCAACGTCGACCCGCCATCTGGTGAGGGAGGTAAGAAATAACCCGTGAAGGCTATTCCTTAATGCAATATCTGGCAGGAACCTCCTGCTAAGGTTCACAGATATGGGTCTTCGATCGCATCGTGAGGATCACATCGCGATGCTCAACGCCCAGATCGTTGGCGAGGCGTTCTGACGCCGCAGAGTGTACATACCCTATACAATATACATGATTCATACAGACAGGACTATCGAGTGTGGGTAAAGCAAACAACATTCAAGGGGGCTGATCTTTTACCGATAATTTGTGGGAGTTTGTGAGATAAATACTTGATTTAACACTGGCGGTGTGAAACTGATATAGAACTCAAGAGGGGTTCCGAGCGCACAGTCATTTTGGAGTGCAGTATCTTGCTTACATACATGCAATACAACAGAAAAAAAAAAACTTATTCTTATCATATATTATAACACACATATTCACACATTTCACACATACACAGAAACACACACACACACACACACACACACACACACACACACACATACACTTATTTACCAAATGGCGTCCTAGTTACGTCTCTTCGTTGTATATCAACTGACTGTTATATTTCTTTCTTGTATCTCCCCTGATGATGTGATTATTACACGAAAGTGC
>JAUUDZ010020495.1:0-11290 GCA_032361705.1 Panulirus versicolor | reverse complement strand
ACTTTCCATGGTTTACCCCAGACGCTTCACATGCCCTGGTTCAATCCATTAACAGCACGTCGACCCCGGTATACCACTCTTTTTCTCCTTTCATACTTGTCTGCTGTTTTCTGTGTTCATGAGATAGGACCAGGAACAGACAAAGAAAGGGTGTATTCACTCACAATCATATCTCTTGCTGTCATGTGCAATGCACCGAAACCACAGTCCTCTAGCCACAGACCTCACCATGGTTTTCTCCAGCTGCTTCACATACCCTTGTTCAGTACATTGACAGCACGTTGACCCCTGTGTATCACATCATCCTAATTCAATCTATCCCATGCATGCCTATCCCTGCATATTCAGGCCCTGCCAACCAAAATCTTTTTCTCTCCATCCTTCTATCTCAAATTTGGTCTCCCCTTTCTCATTGAACAATCCAGTTTTGACACACATCATCTTTGTTAACATTTTCTCAGTCATTCTCTTTGTATGTTTAAGTATTTTCATTACACCCTATTCAGCTCTCTCCATCATAAACTTCTTATCACCACACTTCTGTCTTACTCTTTTATCATCTGCTCGATCAAACCACCTCACACCACATATTAAACATTTCATTCCAACACATCCAGCCTTCTCTGCATATCCTTATCTGTAGCCCATGCCTCGCATACATACACCAGTGGGACTAGTATCATTGCAAATATTTCCATTTTCACCCTCCCAGGTATCAACCTCTCTTTCCACTTTCATTTTTGCCTGTATCAGTCTGGAGGTCACTCTCACACATTCCCAAAACTCCTCCAGCAATATTGCTATTCCTTCCTTAGCTTTTGCCCTCACATCAACCCCTGACTTAACCCTTAAAGTATTCCCCTGCCATTCTTTCCCTTTACCCTCAAGCTTTCTTTCATTCAGAGCCAGACAATCTAGGTTCCTTTCCTGAAACATACCACCTGTCTGTCCTTTCTTTTCCTCTTGGTTACATCCACACACATTCAGACACTCTGGCCTGAGCTGTCAAGTTGGATAAAACACTCCTTGTTTGACTCATTCTTTGTTTCATATTTTAAAAAAATGATACACAAGAGGGAAGGGGTAGGGTAAGAGATTCTGTGAGATTTACTATGAAGTAAAGTTATGGGTGAATAAATCCTCAAATACAAAGGGAATGGTTTTTGATAAAAGATGTCATAAATATGAAATGGAATATAGAGAAAGTACTCCAGCCAGCCAGCATTTACAAGGTATAAGGGAGCATGGAACAAGTACAGCAGGATCAGAAAGGAGGAATAAAGAAACTTTGAAAAGAACATTGTGGACAAGGTAGGTAAAAATCCAAAACTTTTCCATAAATTCATCAGAAGACAGTAGTCAATTAAGGAGCAGCTGATCAGGCTAAGAGATTCAGAGAAGAGAAATTTTTGAGGATGATGTAAGGATTTGAGAGGAACTGAATTACAAGTTCAAAAGTGTTTTCACAGTGGAAGACAATATATTCCAAGTCCTAGTAAGATGAAATGGGAAGGAAGTTTGGGAAATCATTGATATATCTAGAAAACACGTTAACAGAATACTAAATGGACTTGATCCATACAGGGTTTAAGACCTGATGAAATTTCACCATATGTGCTAAAGGTATATGCAGATATGATAGATAAACCTCTTGAATTACTGTTCTAGAGGTCACTGGAATGGAAAAGGGCAAATATCATACCATATACATATAAGACAGGAGATCAGGAACATGGAGTGAATTACAGACCAATCTCATTAATAAAAGTAGTTTGAAAGGTTCTGAAAAAGATTATGAGAAAGCAAGTGGATGATTTTCCATGAAGGAGAAATTTCCTGAGTAAGAGACAGAAAGGTTTTAGGGAAAAGATCTCATGTGTAAATAATGCCTTAGAGTTCTACAAGAGAGTGAGTTCAGTCCTGGACAAATGGAAAGACTACATGGAATGTCTGTATCTGGACTGCCAGAAAGCATTTGACAATGTACTACTTGGAAGGCTGATTAAGAAGCTGAATCATTAAGCAGGAAAAACTGAGAAACTCCTATGATGGATAGACGATTGTCTCTTTGGGAGGGAATAAAGGATGCATGTTAGAGGAGTCTTTTCCAAATGGGTTGATGCAACCAGTGGAATGCCACAGGGTTCAGTCCTGGAACCTTAACTCTTCTTGATCTATATTAATGACTTGAAAGGTATAAAATTCTACTTAAATATGTTTGCAGATGATCTAAAGATCATAATGGAAGTGAAAAGTGAGGAGGATTGCATTAGCTTACAACAACTTCCAAAGTTGGTCTGAAACCAAATGTTGATGAAACTCAACCTGAGGAAATGTAAAGTAAAGAGGATGGAACAAAACAAAAGATGGCCTCCAGATGATTGTTACCTAACAAGATATAAGCTTCAGGATTCTATGTGTGAGAAGATGTAGGAGTCAACATCATCCTTAAACTGTCACCTGACTTCTATTTTATGAGAATACACTTAAATTTGCACAGAGAAATCACATACAGTGAACCAATAAACACAGAGAGAAAAATATTTAGCAAGTTATTCATGTCGTACATAAGGTCAAAAATAGAATATTTTTCTAAGGTTTGGTGGCAGGATCTAAAGAAGCACAAAGAGCTCACAGAGAAGATCCAGAGGAGAGCAATAAAGATGGTGCCCAAATTAAAAGAGCTAAACTAAAGGGAAAGGCTGGAGGCTTTAAATCTACCCACCTTGGAAGAGTGAAGACTGAGGGGTGACCTGATCTCAACCTTTCAGTTCTTATAAGAGATTAATGATGTGGACAGTGGGCACTTCTAAGAGATATAGGAACAGAGCAACCATAGGAAAAAAAATTGAAATTAAGTAAGAAACTCACAAATGAGGAAGTAAAGAAATACTTTTACAGTATAAAAGAGGTGGATGAATGGAACAGATTGACTGAGGACATGGTTAATGCAGACAGCAAACTTAAACCTAAGAGGTTGTATGATTGTAGAGAATGTTCAAGAGATGTGGCCCTACAAGTGTAAAACTCCCTCCCCATACAGAGTAGAAATAGATAATTACAACATTGTTGGGATTACTATACCTTCAAACAGAAATGACTTCTCTTTATACATATTCTTCAGCACTCCTTAATTCTTCACCCCCCCTCAACCACCCCATGACTCACCTCTACCTCGATGGTTCCATTTGCTGCCATGCCCACTCCCAGGTATCTATGACACCCAACTTCCTCCAATTTTTCTCTTGAAACTCACACCCCAACTTATGTCTCTCTGCTTTGCTAAACTTAATAGCCTTACTTTTATTCACGTTTACTCTCAACTCTCTTATTGTAAACAGTCAATCAAACATGGACATGAACTTCAGCAGTTTCTCACTTAAATTTGTCATCAGTAAACAATAACTGACTTACATTGAAGGTCCCCTCACCCCATACAGACTTTGTATCTGCCCTTCTTTCCAAAACCTTGCATCTACCTCCCTCAATACCACATACATATACAAATTCTATACAGCCATGGTAGCATCATACACCCCTGCCACAGATCCATGTTCATTTTGAACCACTAACCCTCCCTGGTCATTGGCTGCCTAATCACACCTGGAAAGAAATGATCATACACTGGGTGCCTGAAAGCCTCAACACAGTCCATTCAAAACCCCAACACACCAAGATAGAGGAACTGCTTTTAGGTTTTTTTTTTACTTACAAATAACACGTGTTTTGTGAGGAAAATAAAAATTCTGAATTTCTAGATTTTTTGTACATGATAGTCCTTTAAGGATGAGTTGCAAAGATTAGGGGCTAAGGCTTAAAAGGTTATACGATGTTAAGGGAGCCTCAGTGTTTGGAAATAAGTATATCAGTGAGTCCTGTATTCAGGTAAGCAGAAGGAATGTTGATAAAATTAAAACCTTTTTAAATCAGTCAAGCCCTCTCTCAGCCAAGATTACATCAAGCAGCTCACCTCTTCATCTGCAATAATGTCATCCCTACCTTTTGATGACCATATCAACCCAAATACCACCCTCTCCTCACACCAAGCTGTAGTGTTCTACACTCATCAAACACCATCTACTCATGCTGAAATCATCAGCCTACATTGGTGAGTATAACTCATTTGTATACTTTCTCAGTAGTTTTGTATGCTTTAGATGTATATATTTTCTTTTACTTTTCTAAATGTCCAAAATTGATTGTTTTGTGGGAAGGGAGATCTATAAATGTAATACCTTTCCACTCAGGAGGCCTGTCTTTGCTTAAGAAAGATTCATTCGACAGGGGCTACGAAACATGAAATATTTTGATATAAAAGTTACTAATCAAATTGCTATTACATATTCAAGTACACTGTAAATACTATTCTGACATATCCCAGGGATATGACATGTACATTTCTTTTACTAACAATACCTTGCATATGCGAAAAATGCTTTCACAGTAAGAGCTCTATAAATGAAAATAGTGGGGCAAGATGAATAAGAAGTAGATCCACATTTATTTGAATTTAGACTCAAGAGTTATACAAATGCATCAAACTTCAAGCAATCCTCATCAAACTGTGTTAAAATCATTCTCACTTCAAGCTTATGTATAATAATCAGTATCATTACATCTTTTGTTTCATTTTAGGGTTGAAAAATGGATAGAAATGCCAGTTTAAAGAAACATTTTCACTTATTTATATTTTTCAATGTCCTCCCGTCTCCTAGCAAAGTGTAAATAATTCAAATACTGCCATCTATTGAGTGAAACAGACCTAGTATCACTTTTCAATTGGAAAAAAACACAAGTGGTATGAGTTGACTCATGAAAAATTCTTTTTGCACAAAATTTTTTTCAAGTATACTCAGAAGAGTAAGGTGAGGGGTTAATGTTCCTTTACAGGCTGCAAATGAAAAGGTTTACCTTTCATAGAAAGGTTCCAATAAAAATTTCATTGCATGATCTGAATGGAATTGAAAAAATTCTATATATTCTAAGATATTGTTGACTGTTTTGTAATCATGTTAGTGCGCTATATCCCCCCTGTAAAAAATAATCATCTGAAAATATATGAAATTATACACCATAGCAATATCATATATTCCATATCAGCAAACAACAAAGCCAAACAATATTTATACACTCCTATTCTAAGCCCATAACATCACTAAACATTCCGCCAAAACCCATACCATTAAACCGCAGTGGATCTAGATCAAAGTCTCATGCTATATAGTCAGCATGAAGAGGAACTAATTACAACTGAATCCCTGCTTCCGCAAGCAAAGATGACCAAGAGAATCTATATCTATGAACACAGTGATAGACAGGTAAATCATCTAAAGGCCTGCCATGACTTTATTCACTGATATCCTGGAGACATTAGTTTGGAGAAATGTTAGCCTCTTTCATTATAATCAATAACCCACTCCCAGAGCCATAACATTTCTCTTATGCACTTCACCCTCTCACCTGCACTTAATTAGCCTTATAAAAATACCCCACTTACCAACACACTCAATATCTCTATGAAAAAAAAAGACCTCATCATTCCCCTGTGTCCTGTCCTGTCTCAGCCAGACATATACCTAACCTGCATGCTGGGTCAAGCCCTGTCTCTCTCTTCCACTAATATTCCCTACCACTGATTATTTCCAATCCTCCTTCTTCCTGCCCTTCCTATCACCATCACTCACTCATATTAAAAAAAATCTTCAATAATTTCATATTCCTGAAAAGGTAAACTTGACTTTTCTTAACCCTTTCAATGCAGTTATAGTATCCAGGGACACTCTGTGTGGCATATTCCTAAATGTTTAAAAAGTGTTTCTTTAACTTCATTATCACTTTTTAAGTTGTGCAGCAGATTGCTAAAAATCCTTAAACATATGCTTTTGTTGCCAATAATAAAAAGATATTTTTCAAGATTTGGATGGTGATGAAGACAACAAATATGAGGTGTGGTTGGTCAATAACACTATCAACCTTCACACTATAAACACTTTTGATTTTCAGGTGCCAGGCTGGATGCTGCTGTTGACACTGTAAAGGAGGTTTGTGGTGGTGCTCACGATAAAAATTTGTTTTTTGTTATGCAAGTACTAGTGATGTACTGAAGGAGAGGTTGTAGGAGCTGTTGGAGAAATATTAGCAATTTTGTCAATATTTCAAAGCAAAACTAATGTTATGCTTTAAAAAGTACTGCCCAGGACTGGCATTGGGAATGCATTCTTCAGTAGAATATTCAGTCCCAGTATTTAGTTAACCTTTGTTTCCTGAAGGAGTGAAATGTGTTAATTTGTGGTAGCAATTCTACATGCATTTTGTGCTCACAAAGGACAGACTACATCCAAACGAACTTGGGACTGTGCAATATGGAAGGCTTCATAAGTACTTTTCGAAACAACTGTCAGGTATATCTAAAATTATGTTAATAAACGGAGTGTATATAATAAAGTTTCAGAGTTAGTGATAAGTACACTGGAAGAAAATGATGATATGATTGGAATGTCTGAATCTTGACTAAATAATAAAAAAAAAAATTTCATGGCATATATGCATTTCCACACTCTATCTAACAGTGATAAAAGGAATAAAGTAGGCAGTGGCATCTAGCTCTTCACTAAATTTCATCTTAATCCTGTGATGAAAAACTTTGTAGACGTTGATAATCCTGACTTTATCTATGTGGATATTAAAGATAGGCTTCATAAGAAAATAACAACAGGATTAGTTTATAGGACCCCTGCATACACACCAGAGGTAGACAAATGGTTTTATGCTCTGTTAGCAGAAATTTGTAATGAGCATGATTTGATCATAGTGAGATATTTTAACATACTGTTACCTGACCAGGGGGAATCCTTTTCCAGTAGCCCCAGGAAGAGAGTCTGCCTAAATTTGCTTGATAGTAATCTAACTCAACTAGCTAAGAAATTATTTATGATACAAACAAATTAGCTTTTGCTTTCAGCCACAAATAAGGATCTTGTTTGTATTGTTGAAGTTGGAGAAAAGTTTGGTATAAATGATCACAGATGCATTACTTTGAGGCAACTTTCAACACAGCATTTTATGTTGGTCAACATGAAAGTGCAATAACATGCTAGAATTTTGACCTGCAGATTTTAAAGATCTATGAAGTACTCTTCACAGGCAAATCTAATGTGATATCAATAAAAATGATATGGGTATAGCTTGGAAGAGCTTTGGTACAACTTTCAGAGCAGTAAAGGGAACTCATGTGCCAATTTGTAGTAGACAGTCCTTAGAATTCCTGGATTCATTGGGAGAGCTTTCAAATTTCTTTATGATTCATTAACACATCCTAGTATTGAATACTTTGTTCAGTTTTGGCCTCCCTATTTGAAAACAGACACGAGAGAGAGTACAGCATCAAGCTACCAAAAATGATTCCCTGACTAAGACACAAATCCTAAGAGGGCCAACTAAACAACATACGTCTATTTACCTTAAAAAAGAAGGTTATCTAAGTATTCAAAATTACCAATGGATTCAATAATCTAAATTGAACAAATTACTTAAGGCCTGAATTGTATGATTTTAATCATAATAATGGATACGAACCAGTGGGCAAAAGTTTTACATTGAATGAGGTCAGTACTTTTTCTCCAACATGATTATTGACATGTGGAATGATTTACCAATCAGAGTAGTTGATAATCACCCCATAAACACATTTAAGAACAGACTTGATAAATATATCTCTTCAAGTCCATGTCTAGCATTATTTGTGGCTACTTAGTTACAAAAAAAACTTAGCTTGTTTTTATTTTGAAAGGATCTGTAAACCTTTATACTCTTACCCCACTAATCTTTGAGTTTCTGATTCCTTCCACTATCACAAACAGCCTTGAAAAGATCCAGTCTTCTGATGCTGCTTGAATTCCTATGTATTGTTTGTACTTGTATAGAAAACAATATAATTATCTACTGAAAGAGATGTTAATGAAGCTCTCAGGCTCTTCCTGGTCTCTACCCTTGATGCTACTATGTCAGAATCTCTAACTGGTGCTGAAGGCTTCAAAACAGAAGAGGACCAAGAGATATTGTCGTGTATTGAGAAACAGCTAAAGAGGAGATTTGCTATAGGCTTTCCTAAAACAGAAATATCCTGAGCATGCTGTGTACAAGGTTCTACACTACATGATCCAATGAAGGGAACTTCAGCCTTGTCTTCAGCAAAAAATGTTGTACTGGATCAAATACAATTTTGAGTATATTCGCATTTTTTGTATTCTCATTACATTATCCTAGTATTTGGTAGGGGATCTACCGGGGCCAACTGTTGTCTTTCATCTACACATCCTGTTTATGACATTTGTACACTGCTCTTCTTTTTACTTTAACCCATCAAAGAATATTTTTTTATCAAAGTATTTTGGAGGCAAAATTTTTCTACTTACATACACCATAAAGCCCATATATCTTCTGGATGAACATTTTTAAGAAGGAAACACATCCCTAACATAAGAATATATTCCAAATTCCCATTAGTAAGGAATGCACATTATTGTTTGAAATTCTCTAATGTTCTTCAGAACCAGTACTGATGAATGCTATTGATTTTATACACACACACACACACACACACACACACACACACACATAGGGGAGAAAGGATACTTCCCATGTATTCCCTGCATATCATAGAAGGCGATTAAAAGGGGAGGGAGCAGGGGGCTGGAAATCCTCCCCTCCGGTTTTTGGTTTTCTAAAACAAGGAACAGAGAAGGGGGCCAAGTGAGGATAGTCCCTCTAAGGCTCAGTCCTCTGTTCTTATTGCCACCTCACTAATGCAGGAAATGGCAAATATGTATGAAAAAATAAAGAATTATTATCTAAATAAAATGATACACAATGCAACCTGGTGAGATATTGTTTATATCTGTATACATCCTTTAACCCCTTTAAATGGTTATTTATATTATAATAAAAACTCTAGATGCAAACTTATGCATTGAGTTTTGCACCTGTCATATTGCCACCTGCAGAGGTGGCAATATGACAATATGAACGTGATAATTTCACCCTATACTCAGATGCCCTTCAGACATACCATTGATAGCACATTCTCATTAGTTTTCTATGAAAGAAATTTAGGAGCATTTAGCTACATTTAGAGGACCAGATAGATGATCTTTAATTCATACTGATAATCCAACTCTGGATCATGTGGAGAGCATTTAATGGACAATGACTCTTCTAGTACTGAAAGCTGACCAAGATGAGGCAGGAAAAGGTGATGCAAGCAAAAGTGAAGGTAGTGTTGCCAATATCCACTAGATACAAAACCAGAGGAAAGAAGGTGAAGCCACTGAAAAGCAGACAAGTTTAACATGTTTTCTCTGGATGTTATAGAGGCTGTGCAATCACAGGAGAGGACATTGGGCAAGTTACTGAAGGAGCATTACAGATAGAGGAAAGGACAAAAGTACATACAGAATCTATTGAATCAAAATCAACAAAAAATGACTAACACACACACAGAAACTGATGACAGAAGAGAGCAGGGAAAATAAGGAGCAATTTTGGCAGCAAATCTATAGATCATTAAGAGTGAGGGACAGGAATACAAACCCAGGGTGACACAGAGGTACACAAGAAACTGAGTGAAGCAGTTAAAAAATAATATAAACTGTTAGAGATGAAGCAATCAAGGAAGTACAGGGCTTGTTGATGGAAGGTAGGGAAAAGTACAGAGCATACAGGGATAGTGCTTGCTAGCCAAAAGAGAGGTAATAAGTTGTCCAAATGAGGGACCTAGCTGAGAAGTGGGTCACAACAAAATCAGAAAGATTAGTAAAGCAGGGGGGATAGACATAATTCACTGATTATTTTTGGTTTGGAAGATCATTCAACAGATATGGACGACATGGAAGAAAAGGAGGAAATGCATATCAAAAGATTGCTGGAAGCTATGGGACTGCCAGATATGGTTTCCCTGACAAAGGAAAGGGGAAGAATTGGTGGTTACAACCAAGAAATAAGGGGGCAATCAGTTATGGTTATGTTTGACTTGGTGTCATCATGCCAGGAAGTACTTAAAAAAGTTAAGAGTCTTACCAAGCATGGTGGAATTCTGTGGGATATAAGAAGAGAAGGAGAAAAGCAAAGAGTACAGTAAGAGCAAAAAAATGGAGATGCCTCATGTGGCAACAGAAAGGAGCACCCTCTGTAGAAATGCATAGAAGGCAGGAATGTTAAGAGATTGTAAGGTCAGGTTGAAAGTAATGTATTCAGGTGTTGATGGACTAATAGTTAGTAGTTAAGAAATGGAATTCAAGGGTCATTTAAGGAAAAGCACACCTGGTATTATTGGAGTCATAGAAACTAAGCTTACCAAAGAGATACGCCCTCACCTGTTCTGCCCAAATGGGAACATGATAAGAAAGGGAAGAGAAGGCAAAGGAAGGGGAAGATTAGCCCTCTTGATATAAGAAAGCCTGAAGTTTCAAGAAATGGTGGGAGATGCCCATAAAAATACATAATGGAAATAGTGACTGTAAGGAAGAACACAGTGGTCTTACTGTTATATAATCTTCCATAGAACTGCAATGATCCAGAACAAACATACAATAATAACTATGAAGGATGTAAAGAAATTCTTTTACACTATAAGAAAGGTGGATGAATGGAACAGATTGACTAAAGTTGTATGATAGCAGAGAATGTTCATGAGGTGGGGCCCCAAAAGTGTAAAACTCCCTCCCTACAGTGTACAAATAAGTACTTATATTGATTATAACATAATAACAATTAGTATGTGAAATTTCAGATTAAGTAAAAAACTATATAACAGCACAGCAGCAACACCCTTGACACACAAGTTTCACTCCGGTACTTTATAGCATATTTTGTTGAAAAATATGTGCATTATGATAGTGAAAGATGAAACATACATCTAAAAGAAATTTCTTCAAAGCTCTCTGAATATCTGTTAAACTGTAAGGTTAAAATACTTTTTAAACAACTTGAAACACTAAGATTCAGGAGGTTGGAAAGGATATCTACATGAGGAATTACAGATTAATGTATTCTTCTCTGCTGCCAAGCATATGAGGCATTTTCAGGCATACAAAGTGAGAAAAGTGCGTAAGACAAGAGAACAAATGGGAACATCGGTGAAGGGGGCTAATGGTGAGATAATAACGAGTAGTGGTGAAGTGAGAAGGAGATGGAGTGAGTATTTTGAAAGTTTGTTCAATGTGTTTGATGATAGAGTGGCAGATATAGGGTGTTTTGGTCGAGGTGGTGTGCAAAGTGAGAGGGCTAGGGAAAA
>JAUUDZ010020484.1:0-22165 GCA_032361705.1 Panulirus versicolor | reverse complement strand
TTGTCTTCATCGATTGAAATGACATAGAGTGGGTTTTATCTTCATCGATCATTGTGACGCAGAATGGGTTTTTCTTCATCGATCAATGTAAAACAGATTGGGTTTTGTCTTCATCGATTGATATGACACGTAGTGTGTTTTATCTTCATCGATCAATGTGACATAGAGTGGGTTTTGCCTTCATCGATCAATGTGACACAGAGTCGGTTTTGTCTTCATCGATTGATATGACACAGAATGGATTTTATCTTCGTCGACCAATGTGACGCAGAGTGGGTTTTGTCTTCATCGATCTATATGACACAGAGTGTTTTGTCTTCATCGATCAATGTGCCAGAGAGTGGGTTTGGTCTTCATCTATCAATGTGAAACAGAATGGGTTTTGTCTTCATTGATCAATATGAGAGAGAGTAGGTTTCATCTTCATCTATCAATGTGACACAGAGTGTGTTTTGTCTTCATTAATCAATAAGAAAAAAGTTTGTTTTATCATCATCGATCAATGTGACGCAGAAGAGGTTTTCTCTTCATCGGTGAATGTGACACAGTGGGTTTTGTCTTCATCGATTAAATTATCACAAAGTGGTTTTAACGTCATTGATCAATGTGACACAGAGTGGGTTTTGTCTTCATCGATTAATGTGACAGAGAATGGGTTTTATCTTCATCGATCAATGTGACACAGAGTGGGCTTTTTCTTCGTCGATTGATGAGACACACAGTGGGCTTGGACTTCATCGATCAATGTGTCACAGAATGGGTTTTGTCTTCATCGACCATTATGACACAGAGTGGGTTTAGTCTTCACCGATCAATGTGACAGAGAGTGGGTTTTGCCTTCACCGATCAATGTGACACAAAGTGGATTTTATCTTCATCGATCAATGTGACGCAGATTGGCTTTTGCCTTCATCGATCAATTTGACACAGAGTGGGTTTTATCTTAATCGATTAATGTGACACAGAATGGGTTTTATCTTCATCGACCAATGTCATGCAGAGTAGCTTTTGTCTTCATCGATCTATGTGACACAGTGTGTTTTATCTTCATTGATCAATGTGCCACACAGTGGGCTTGGTCTTCATCGATCAATGTGACACAGAATGGGTTTTGGCTTCATTGACCAATATGACACAGAATGAGTCTCGTCTTCATCGATCAATATGAGAGAGAGTGGGTTTTGTCTTCACCGATCAGTGTGACACAAAGTGGATTTTATCTTCATCGATCAATGTGACGCAGAGTGGCTTCTGCCTTCATCGATCAATGTGACACAGAGTGGGTTTTATCTTCATCGATTAATGTGACACAAAATGGGTTTTATCTTCAACGACCAATGTGACGCAGAGTAGGTTTTGTCTTCATCGAACTATGTGACACAGAGTGTGTTTTGTCTTCATCGATCAATGTGCCATGGGCTTGGTCTTCATCGATCAATGTGACACAGAATGGGTTTTTTGCTTTCACCGATCAATGTGACACAAAGTGGATTTTATCTTCATCGATTAATGTGACACAGAGTGGGTTTTGCCTTCATCGATCAATGTGACACTGATTGGGTCTGTCTTCATCAATCAATGAGACACAGAATGGGTTTTGTCTTCATCGATCAATGAGACGCA
The DNA here is from genome assembly GCA_032361705.1 of Panulirus versicolor. Taxonomy (NCBI): domain Eukaryota; kingdom Metazoa; phylum Arthropoda; class Malacostraca; order Decapoda; family Palinuridae; genus Panulirus; species Panulirus versicolor. The sequence goes on along the minus strand of JAUUDZ010020484.1, from coordinate 20,542 downwards.
GAGTGGGTTTTGCTTTCATCGATCACTGTGACACAGAACGTGTTTTATCTTCGTCGAATGATGTGAGACAGAGTATGTTTTGTCTTTATCGATCAAAAAGACAGAGTGGGTTTTGTCTTTATCGATCAATATGACACAAAGTGGGTTTTGTGTTCATCGATGAATGTGACACACAGTGGGGTTATGTCTTCAACGATCAATGTGACACAGAGTGGGGGGTTTTTTTAAAGATCAATGTGATACAGATTGGGGTTTGTCTTCACCGATTGATGTGACACAGAGTGGGGTTTATCTTCATCGATTAATATGACACAGAATGGGATTTATCTTCATCGATCAATGTGACACAGAGTGGGTTTTGTCTTCACCGATCATTGTGACACAGAGTGGGTTTTGTCTTCATTGATCAATGTGAGAGTGTGTTTTGTCTTCATCGAACTATGTAACACAAAAATATTGGATTTTATCTTCATCGATTAAGGTGACAGAGTGGGGTTTCTCTTCATCGATCAATGAGACACAAAGTGAGTTTCCTCATCATCGATTAATGTGACACAGAATGGGATTTATATTCCTCGACCAATGTGACGTAGAGTGGGTTTTGTCTTCATCGATTAATATGACACATATTGTGTTTTATCTTCATCGATCAATGTGAAACAGAGTGGGGTTTATCCCCACCGATCAATGTGACACAGAGTGGGATTTATCTTCATCGATCAATGTGACACAGTAGGTTTTGTCTTCATCGATCAATTTGACACAGAGTGGGCTTTGTCTTCACTGATCAATGTTAGAGAGTGTGTCTTGTCTTCATCGAACAATGTGACACAAATTGGATTTTATCTTAATCGATTAAGGTGACACAGAGTGAGTTTTGCCTTCATCGATCAATATAACACAAAGTGCGTTTTGTCTTCTTCGATTAATGTGACACAGAGTGGGTTTTGTCTTTTTCGACCAATGTGAGAGAGTGGGTTTTATCTTCATCAATCAATGTGACACAGAGTGGGTTTTGTCTTCATCAATCAATATGATACAGAGTGGGTTTTGTCCTCACCTATTAATTACACGAAGTGGGTTTTATCTTCATCTATCAATGTAACACAGAGTGGGTTTTGTCTTCATCGATCAATGTGACACAGTGGTTTTTGACTTCATCGATCAATGTGACACAGAGTGGCTTTTCTCTTCATCGATCAATATGACACAGAGTGATTTTTGTCTTCATCGATTAATATGACACAGAGTGGGTTTTGTCTTCATCAATCAATATGACATAGAGTGGGTTTTGACTTCATCGATCAATGTGACACACAGTGGGCTTTGTCGTCATCGATCAATGTGACACAAAGTGGATTTTGTCTTCATCGATTAATGTGACGCTGAGTGGGTTTTGTCTTCTTCGATCATTGTGACTTATCGATTAATGTGACACAGAATGGGTTTTATCTTCATCGATCAATGTGACGCAGAGTGGGTTTTGTCTTCATCGATCAATGTGACATAGAGTGTGTTTTGTCTTCGTCAATCAATGTGACAGTGTATTTTGTCTTCATCGATCATTGTGAAGCAGAGTGGGTTTTGCCTTCATCGATCAATATGACACAGAGTAGGTTTTGTCTTCATCGATCAATGTGACACACAGTGGGTCTTTTCTTCATCGATCAATGTGACATACAGTGGGGTTATGTCTTCATCGATCAATGAGACACAAGGTGGGTTTTGTCTTCATCGATCAGTATAACACAAAGAGGGTATTGTCTTCATTGATCAATGTGAGAGAGTGTGTTTTATCTTCATTGATCAATGTGACACAAAGTGGAATTTATCTTCATCGATTTATATGACAGAGAGTGAGTTTTGCCTTCATCGATCAATGTGACAGTGAGTTGGTTTTGACATCATCGATCAGTATGACACAAAGTGGGTATTATCTTCATTGATCAATGTGAGAGAGTGTGTTTTGTCTTCATCGATCAATGTGACATAGAGTGGGTTTTATCTTCATCGATCAATGTGATACAGAGAGGGTTTTGTCTTCATCGATCCATATGACAAAGAGTGTGTTTTGTCTTCATCGATCAATGTGACAGAGTGGAGTTTTGCCTTCATCTATCAATATGACCGAGTAGTTTTTGTCTTCATCGATTAATGTGCCACAGAGTGTGTTTTGTTCTCATCGATCAATGTGACACAGAGTGGTTTTTATCTTCATTGATCAATGTGATGCAGAGTGGATTTGATACTCTCCGATTAATTTGACAGAGAGTTTAGTTTGTCTTCATTGATTATTGTGACACAGATTGGTTCCTGTCTTCATCGATCAATGTGACTGAGCGGTTTTTGTCTTCATCGATTAATAAGCCACAGAGTATATTTTGTCCTCATCGATCAATGTGACACAGAGTGGGTTTTATCTTCATCGATCAATGTGATACAGAGCGGGTTTTGTTCTCATCGATTAATGTGATCAATGTGACACAGCGTGGGTTTTGACTTCATTGATCAATGTGACAGGGTGTATTTTGTCTTTATTGATCAATATGAAACAAAGGGGACTTTATCTTCATCGATTAATGTGACACAGAGTGGGTTATTTACTCATTAATTAATGTGGGTTTGGCTTCATCGACCAATGTGACACAGAGTGGTTTTTGTACTCATCGACTAATGTGACACAGTGAGTTTTATCTTCATCGATCAATGTGGTACAGAGCGGGTTTTGTTCTCACCGATTAATGTGATCAATGTGACACAGAGTGGGTTTTGTTTTGTCTTCATTGATCAATATGACACAAAGTGGATTTTATCTTCATCGATTTATGTGACACAGAGTGGGTTATTTATTCATCAATTGATGTGACAGAGAGTGGGTTTGGCTTCATCGATCAATGTGACACAGAGTGGGTTTTGTCTTCATCGATCAATGTAACACAGAACGGGTTTTGTCTTCATTTATCAATGTGAGGGACTGTGTTTTGTCTTTATCGATCGATGTGACACAAAGTAGATATTTTCATCGATTAATGTGACACAGAATGAGTTTTGCCTTCATTCACAAATGTGACACAGAGTGTATTTTGTCTTCCTCGATTAATGTGACACAGAGTGGGTTTTGTCTTCATCGATCAATTTGACAGAGTGGGTTTTATCTCCATCAATCAATGTGACAGAGTGGGTTTCGTCTTCATCCATCAAGGTGATACAGAGTAGGTTTTAACCTCACCGATTAATGTGACACAAAGTGGGATGTGTCTTCATCGATCAATATGACACAGAGTGAGTTTTGCCTTCATCAATCAATGAGACAGAGTGGGTTTCGTCATCATCGATTGATGTGACACAGAGTGGGTTTCGCTTTCATCGATAAATATGAGAGAGTGGGGTTTATTTTTATCGATCAATGTGACACAGAGAGTTTTACCTTCATCTATCAATGTGACAGATTGGGTTTTGCCTTCATCGATCCGTGTGACACAGAGTAGGGTTTTGTCTTAATCGATCAATGTTACACAGAGTGGATTTTTTCTTTATCAATGTGACACAGAGTGGGTTTTTTCTTCATCGATCAATGTTATACAGAGTGGTTTTTTTCCTCATCGATTAATGTGACAGAGTGGGTTTTGACTTTATGGATCAATATGACATAGTGAGTTTTGTCTTCATCGATAAATGTGACACAAAGTTGGTTTTGACTTCATCGATCAATGTGACACAGAGTGGGTTTTGCCTTCATTGATCAATGTGAAAGAGTGTGCTTTGTCTTCACCGATCAGTGCGACACAAAGTGGATTTTATCTTCAACGATTAATGTGACACAGAGTGTTTTGCCTTCATCGATCAATGTGACACAGAGTGTGTATTCTCTTCAGCGATTTATATGACACAGCGTGGGTTCTGACTTCATCGATCAAGGTGATATATAGTGAGTTTTATCTTCATCGATTAATTTGACACAGAGTGGGTTTTGTCCTCACCGATTAATGTAACGCAATGTGAGGTTAGTCTTCATCGATCCTTGTGACACAGAGTTAGTTTTGACTTCATCGTTCAATGAGACGGAGTGTGTTTTTTCTTCTTTGATCAACGTGACACAAAGTGGATTTTATCTACATCGATTAACGTGACACAGAGTGGGATTTGTCTTTATCAATCAATGTGACACAGAGTGGGTTTGCTTCATCGATTAATGTGACACAGAGTAGGTTTCGTCTTCACCTGTCAATATGACACAAAGTGGGTTTTGCTTTCATTGATCATTGTGACACAAAGTGGGGGTTCGCTTCATCGATCAATGTTACAGAATGGGTTTTGTGTTCATCGATCAATGTGACACAGAATGGGTTTTGTCTTCATCGATCAATGTGACGCAATGTGGCCTTCATCGATCAATGTGACACAGAGCGGGTTTCTTCTTCATCAACAATATGACAGAATGGGTTTTATCTTCATCGTTTAATGTGACGCAGAGTGAGTTTTGCCTTCATCGATCAATGTGACAAAGAATCTTTTTTGTCCTCATCGATTGATGTGATACAGAGTGGGTATTGCCTTCATCGATCGATGTGCCATGATGGGTTTTATCTTCATTAATCAATGTGACACAAAGTTGGTTTGTCTTCATCGATCACTGTGATACAGTGGGTTTTGTCCTGACCGATTAATGTGATACAAAGTTAATTTTGTCTTCATTGATCAATATGACACTGAGTGAGTTTTGTCTCCATCGATCAATATGATACAAAGTGTTTTTTCTTTATTGATTAATGTGACACAGAGTGAGTTTTGTCTTCATCGATCAATGTGACACAGGGTGGGTTTTATCTTCATCAATCAATGTGATACAGAGTGGGTTTTGTCCTCAACAATTGATGTGACACAGAGTGAGGTTAGTCTTCATCGATCAATGTGACACAGAGTGGGTTTTGTCTTCAACGATCACTGTGACAGAGAGTGGTTTTTGTCTTCATCGATTAATGTGACACAGAGTGGGCTTTGTCTTCATCGATTAATATGACACAAAGTGGGTTTTATCTTCATCGATCAATTTGATAGAGTGTATTTTGTCCTCACCAATTAATGTAACACAGAGTGGGGTTTGTCTTCATCGATCAGTGTGACAGAGTGGGTTTTGAATTCATCGATCAACGTGATAGAGTGTGTTTTGTCTTCATTGATTAACAAAGTGGATTTTATCTTCATCGATCAATGTGACGCAGTGTGGGTTTTCACATCATTGATTAATATGAGACAGAGGGTGCTTTGTCTTTATCGATTAATGTGACACAGAGTGGGTTTTGTGTTCTTCGATCAGTGTGATAGAGAGTGGGGTTTGTCTTCATCGATCAATGTTACACAAAGTGGGTTTTGTCTTCCTCGATCCATGTGACATAGAGTAGATTTTCTCATCGATCAATGTGACACGGAGTGGGTTTGGCTTTATCTATGAATGTGACAGAATGGGTTTTGTCTTCATCGATCAATGCGACACAGAGTGGGTTTCGTCTTCACCGATCAGTGTGACAAAAAGTGGGTTTTCTTTTCATCAATTAATGTGACACAGCGCAGTATTTGGCTTCATCGATCAATGTGACACAGAGTGTGTTTTTTCTTCTTCCATCAATGTGACACAAACTGGGATTTGTCTTCATCTATCAATGTAACACACTGCGGGTTTTATCTTCATCGATCAATTTGACACAGAGTGGGTTTTGCCATCATCGAAAAATGTGGCATTAAGTGGATTTTGTCTTTATCGATTAATGTGACGCAGAGTGGGTTTTACCTTCATCAACCAATGTGACACGGAGTGGGTTTTTTCTTCATCGATTGATGTGACACAGAATGGGTTTTATATTCATAGATCAATGTGACGTGGAGTGGGTTTTGTCTTCATCAATCAATGTGACAGAGTGGGTTTTGTCTTCATCGATTAATGTGACAAGGAGTGGTTTTGTCTTCAAACAATGTGAGGCAGAGTGGGTTTTCCCTTAATCAATCATTGTGACACAAAGTGGGTTTTGTCTTCATCGTTTAATGTGACACAGAATGGGCTTTATCTCCATCGACCAATATTACGCAGAGTGAGTTTTGTCTTCATCGATCAATATGACACAGAGTAGGTTTCGTTTTCATCGATCAGTATTATACAGAGTAGATTTAGTCCTCATCGATCAATATGAAACTGAGTGGGTTTTGTCTTCATCGATCAATGTGACACAGAGTGAATTTTGTCTTCATCGATTGATGTGATACAGATTGCGTTTTGTCTTCATCGATTAATGTGACACACCGTGCGGTTTCTCTTCATCGATCAATGACACACAAAGTGGGTTTCGTCATCATCGACTAATGTGTCATAGAGTGAGTTTTGTCTTGATCGATCGAAGTAACACAGATTGGGTTTTGTTTTCATCGATCAATGTGACACAGAGTGGGTTTTGTCTTCATTGATCAAAGTGAGAATGTGTTTTGTCTTCATCGATTAATGTGACACAAAGTGAATTTTATCATCATCGATTGATGCGACACAGAGTGGGCTTCGCCTTCATCGATCAATATGAGAGAGTGGGGTTTGTCTCCATCGACCAATGTGACACAGAGTGAGTTTTATCTTCATCGATCAATGTGTCATAGAGTAGGATTTGTCTTCATTGATCAATGTAAGAGAGTCTGCTTTGTCTTCATCGATCAGTATGACATAAAGTTGATTTTATCTTCATCGATTAATGTTACACAGAATAAGTTTTGCCTTCATTGATCAGTATGACACAAAATGTGTTTTGTCTTCATCGATTAATGCGAAACAGAGTGGATTTCGTCTTCATCGATGAATGTGATACAGAGTAGGATTTGCCCTCACCGATTAATGTGACACAAAGTGGGTTTCTCTTCATCGGGCAATGTGACACAAAGTGGGTTTTTTCTTCATCGATCGGTGTGAGACAGAGTGGTTTTTGTCTTCATCGATTAATGTGACACTTAGTGGGTTTTGTTTTCATCGATCAATGTGAGGGAGTGTGTTTTGTCTTTATTGATCAATGTGACAAAGTAGATTTTCTCATTGATTTATGTGACACAGAATGAGTTTTGCCTTTTACGATAAATGTAACACAGTGTGTTTTGTCTTCATCAATTAATGTGACACAGAGTGGGTTTTGTTTTCATCGATATGTGACAGAGTGCGCTTTATCTTCATCAATCAATGTGACACAGAGTGGGTTTTGTCTTCATCCATTAATGTGATACAGAGTAGGTTTTGTCCTCACCGATTAATATGACACAAAGTGAGGTTTGTCTTCATCGATCAATGTGAGACAGAGTGGGTTTTGTCTTTATCGATTAATTTGACAGAGTGGGTTTTGACTTCATCGATCAATATGACACAGTGAGTTTTGTCTTCATCGATAAATGTGATAAAGAGTGGGTTTTGTCTTCAATGATCAATGTGAGAGAGTGTTTTGTCTTCACCAATGAATGTGACACAAAGTGGATTTTATCTTCATCGATTAATGTGACACGGTGTTTTGCCTTCATCGATCAATATGGCACAGAGTGTGTATTCTCTTCATCCATTCATATGATACAGAGTAGGTTTTGACTTCATCAATCAATGTGATACACAGTGGGTTTTGTCTTCATCGATTAATTTGACACAGAGTGGGTTTTGTCTTCATCAATGAATGTGACACAGTGGGTTTATCTTCTTCGATCAATGTGATACACAGTGGGTTTTGTCTACATCGATCTATGTGACACTGTGTGAGGTTAGTCTTCATCGATCAATGTAACACAGAGTGGGTTTTGACTTAATCGATCAATGTGACGGAGTGAATGTTTTCTTCTTTGATCTTTCTGACACAAAGTGGATTTTATCTTCATCGATTAATGTGACAGAGCGGGTTTTCCTTCATCAATCAATGTGTCAGAGTTGGTTTTATCTTCATCAATCAAAGTGACACGGAGTGTGTTTTGTCTTCATCGATCAATGTGACACAGATTGGGTTTTGTCTTCATCCCTCAATGTGACACAGAATAGGTTTCGTCTTCAACGGTCAATATGACACAAAGTGGGTTTTGCTTTCATCGATCATTGTGACACAAAGTGGGGGTTGGCTTCATCGATCAATTATGACACAGAGTGAGTTTTGTCTTCATTGATCAATGTGACACAGAGTGGGTTTTCTCTTCATCGATCACTGTGATACACAATGGGTTTTGTTGTCATCGGTCAATGTGACACAATGTGGATTTTGCCTTCATCGATTAATGTGACACAGAGTGGGTTATGCCTACATCAATCAATGTGACAGAGTCGGTTTCTTCTTCATCGATTGATATTACTAAGAATGGGTTTTATCTTCATCGCTTAATGTGACGCAGAGTGAGTTTTGCCTTCATCGATCAATGTGACACAGAATCTATCTTGTCTTCATCGATTGATGTGACACAGAGCGGGTATTGTCTTCATCGATCGATGGGACATAGTGGGATTTATCTTCATTAATCAATGTGACACAGTGTGTTTGTCTTCATCAATCAATGTTATAGAGTCGGTTTTGTCCTCACCGAACAATGTAACACAAAGTTAAGTTTGACCTCATTGATCAATGTGACACAGATTGGGTTTTGTCTCCATCGATCAATATGACACAAAGTGGGTTTATTTTTCCTTCATCAATTAATGTGACACAGAGTGGGTTTTGTCTTCATCGATCAATGTGACACAGTGTGGGTTTTATCTTCATCGATCAATGTGATACAGAGTGTATTTTGTCCTCACCGATTAATGTGACAGAGTGGTTTTTGTCCTCATCGATCAATGTGACAGAGAGTGGGTTTTGTCTTTATCGATCACTGTGACAGAGTGGTTTTCGTCTTCATCGATTAATATGACACAGAGTGGGTTTTGTCTTCATCGATCAATATGACACAAAGTGGGTCTTATCGTCATCGATCAATTTGATACAGAGTGTGTTTTGTCCTCACCGAGTGATGTGACAGAGAGTGGGGTATGTCTTCGTCGATCAATATGACACAGAGTGGGTTTTCACTTCATCGATCAACGTAACTGTGTTTTGTCTTCATTGATCAACAAAGTGGATTTTATCTTCATCGATTACTGTGATGCAGAGTGGTTCTTCCCTTCATTGATCAATATGACAATAAGTGTGTTTTGTCCTCATCGATTAATGTGACACAGAGTGGGTTTTGTGATCTTCGATCAATGTGGCAGAGAGTGGAGTTTTGTCTTCATCGATCAATGTGACACAAAGTTGGTTTTGTCTTCCTCGATCAATGTGACACAGAGTAGATTCTCTCTTCATCGATCAATGTGACACAGAATGGGTTTTGTCTTCAACGACTAAACTGACACAAAGTAGGTTTTTTCTTCATCAATCAACACGACACAGTGTGGGTTTTGTCTTCATCGTTGAATGTGACACAGAGTGGGTTTTGTGTTCATCGATCAACGTGACACAAAGTGGGTTTTGTCTTCCTCAATCAATATGACACAGAGTGGGCTTGGCTTCATCTATCAATGTGGCAGAGTGGGTTTTGTCTTCATCGATCAATTCGTCTTCACCAATCAGTGTGACACAAAGTGGGATTCTTTTCATCTATTAATATGATACAGCGCAGTGTTTGGCATCATCGATCATTGTAACACAGAGTGGGCTTTGTCTTCATCCATCAATGTGACACAAATTGAGTTTGTCTACATCGATCAATGTAGCACAGAGTGGGTTTTACCTTCATCGATCAAAGTAACACAGAGGAGGTTTTGCCTTCATCGATCAATGTGGCACAAAGTAGATGGTGTCTTCATCGATCAATGTGACGCAGAGTGGGTATTGCCTTCATCAATCAATGCGACACAGAGTGGGTTTTGTCTTCATCGACTAATGTGACATAGAATGGGTTTCATCTTCATCGATCAATGTGACGCAAAGTGGGTTTTGTCTTCATCGATCAATGTGGCGCAAAGTGAACGTTGTCTTCATCGATTAATGTGACGCAGAGTGGCTTTGGCCTTCATCAACGTGACATAGAGTGGGTTTTGTCTTCATCGATTAATGTGACAGAGAATGGGTTTAATCTTCATCGATCAATGTGACGCAGAGTGGGTTTTTTCTTCATCGATCAATATGACGCAGTGGATTTTGTCCTCACCGATTAATGTGACACAGAGTGGGGTTTGTCTTCATTGATCAATGTGACACAGTGTGGGTTTTGACTTTATCGATCAATGTGATAGAGTGTGTTTTCTCTTCATTGATTAACAAAGTCGATTTTATCTTCATCGATCAATGTGACGCAGAGTGGGTTTTCCCTTCATTGATCAATATGACAGAGAGTGTGTTTTGTCTTTATCGATATGACACAGAGTGGGTTTTGTTTTCTTCGATCAGTGTGACAGAGTGGGGTTAGTCTTCATCGATCAATGTGACATAGAGTGGGTTTTGTCTTCATCGATCACTGTGACAGAGAGTGGCATTTGTCGATATCGATTAATGTGACACAGTGTGTTTTGTCTTCATCAATCAATATGACACAAAGTGGGTTTTATCTTCATCCATCAATTTGATACAGTGTGTTTTGTCCTCACCGATTAATATGACACAGAGTGGGGTTTGTCTTCATCGATCAATGTGACACTGAGTGGGTTTTGACTTCATTGATCAACGTGATAGAGTGTGCTTTCTCTTCATTGATTAACAAAATCGATTTTATCTTCATCGATCAATGTGACGCAGAGTGGGTTTTCCTTTCATTGATCAATATAACAGAAAGTGTGTTTTGTCTTTATCGATTAATGTGACACAGAGTGGGTTTTGTGTTCTTCGATCAATGTGACAGAGAATGGGGTTTTGTCTTCATCGATCAATGTGACACAAAGTGGGTTTTGTCTTCCTCGATCAATGTGACACAGAACAGATATTCTCTTCATCGATCAATGTGACATAGAGTGGGTTTGGCTTCATCTATCAATGTGACAGAGTGGTTTTTGTCTTCATCGATCGATGTGACACAGAGTGGGTTTCGTCTTCAACGGTTAATGTGACACAAAGTGGGTTTTCTTTTCATCTATTAATGTGACACAGCGCAGTGTTTGGCTTCATCGATCAATGTGAAAGAGAGTGGTTTTGTCTTCATCCATCAATGTGACACAAATTTGTTTTGTCTTCATCGATCATTGTAACGCACATTGGGTTTAATCTTCGTCGATCAATTTGACACAGTGTAGGTTTTGTCTTCATCGAGCAATGTGGCACAAAGTGGTTTTTGTCTTCATCGATTAATGTGACGCAGACTGGGTTTTGGTTTCATCAATCAATGTGACAAAGAGTGGGTTTTGTTTTCATCGATTAATGTGACACAAAATGGGTTTTATCTTCATCGATCAATATGACGCAGAGTGGGTTTATGAAGTCTTCATCGATGAATGTGACAGAGTGGGTTTTGTCTTCATCGATTAATGTGACACAGAGTGGGTTTTGTGTTCATCGAACAATATGACGCAGAGTGGGTTTTATCTTCATCAATCAATATGACACATAGTGGGTTTTGTCTTCATCAATGAATGTGATACACAGTAGGATTTGTCCTCGCCGATTAATGTGACACAAAGTGAGGTTGTTTTCATCGATTAATGTGACACAAGTTGTGTTTTTTCTTCATCGATCAATGTGACACAGAGTGGCTTTCGTCCTCATCGATTAATGTGACACAGATGGGTTTTGTCTTCATCGATCAATGTGACACAGAGTGGGTTTTGTCTTCATCGATCAATGTGACATAGAGTAGGTTGGTCTTCATTGCTGAATGTGAGGGAGTGTGTTTTTTTCTGTATCGATCAATGCGACAAAAATAGATTTTTTCATCGAGTGATGTGAAACAGAGTGAGTTTTCCCTTCATCGATTTATGTGACACACTGTGTTTTTTCTTCATCGATTAATGTGACACAGAGTGGTTTTTGTTTTCATCGATCAATGTGACAGAGTGCGATTTATCTTCATCATTCAATGTGACACAGAGTTTTGTCTTCATCCATTAATGTGATACAGAATAGGTTTTGTCCTCACCGATTAATATGACAGAAAGTGGGGTTTGTCTTCATGGATTAATGTGACACAAAGTGGGTTTCGCCTTCATCGATGAATGAGACAGAGTAGGTTTCGTCGTCATCGATTGATGTGACACAGAGTGGGTTCGCCTTCATTGATTAATGTGATACAAATTGGGTTTTTTCTTCATCGAAAATGTGACACGGAGTGAGTTTTATCTTCGCCGATCAATGTGAGGGTTTTGTCTTCATTGATCAATGTGACATAGAGTGGGGTTTTGTCTTAATAGATCAATGTTACACAGAGTGGGTTTTTTCTTCATCAATAAATGTGACAGTGGGATTTTTCTTCATCGACAAATGTGATAGAGTGGGTTTTGCCTTCATCGATCAATGTCACACAAAGTGGGTTGTGTCTTCATCGATTAATGTGACATAGTGGGTTTTGACTTCATCGATCAATGTGACACAGAGTGAGTTTTGTTTTCATCGATCAATATGGCACAGAGTGGGCTTTGTCTTTATTGATCTTTTGATCATTGTGAGAGAGTTTGTTTTGTCGTCACCGATCAATGTGACTCAAAGTGGATTTTATCTTCATCGATTAATGTGACACAGAGTGAGTTTTACCTTCAACGATCAATATGACACAGAGTGTGTATTCTCTTCATCGATTTATATGACACAGAGTGGGTTTTGACTTCATCGATCAATGTGATACAGAGTAGGTTTTGTCTTCATCGATTAATGTGACACAGAGTGGGTTTTGTCTTCATCGATCAATGTGACACAGTGGGTTTTATCTTCATCGATCAATGTTATACAGAGCGGGCTTTGTCCTCACCGATTAATGTCACAGAGAGTGAGGCTAGTCTTCATCGATCAATGTGACACAGACTGGGTTTTCACTTCATCGATCAATGTGACAGAGTGCGTTTTATCTCCTTTGATCAATGTGACACAAAGTGGATTTTATCCTCATCGGTTAATGTGCCACAGAGTGGCTTTTTTCTTCATCAATAAAATTGACACAGAGTGGGTTTTCTCTTCATCGATCAATGTGACACAGAATGGGTTTTGTCTTCATCGGTCAATATGACACAGAGGGTTTTGTCTTCATCGATCAATGTGACACAGAGTGGGTTTATTCTTCATCGATTAATGTGACACAGATTGGGATTTGTCTTCATCGATCAATTTGACATTGTGGGTTCTATCTTCAGTTATCAATGTGACACAAAGTGGGTTTGTCTTCATCGATCAATGTGATACAGAATGGGTTTTGTCCTCACTGAGTAATGTGACACGAAGTTGAGTTTGTCTTCATTGATCAATGTGACACAGAGTGGGTTTTGTCTCCATCGACCAATGTGACACAATGTGACAGGTTTTTGTCTTCATCGACTAATGTGACAAAGAGTAGGTTTTGTCTTTATCGATCAATATGACAAAAAGTGGGTTTCATCTTCATCGATCAATTTGATACATAGGGTGGGTTTTGTCTTCATCGATTAATGTTACACAGAATGGGTTTTATCTTCTTCGATCGATGTGACGCAGAGTGGGTTTTGTCTTCATCGATCAATGTGACAGTGGATTTCGTCTTCATCGATTAATGTGACACAGAGTGGGCTTTGTCTTCATCGATCAATATGACACAAAGAGGGTTTTATCTTCATCCATCAATCTGATACAGTGTGTTTTGTCCTCGGTGATCAATATGACACAGAGTGGGGTTTGTCTTCATCGATCAATGTGACAAAAAGTGGGTTTTGACTTCATCGATCAGCGTGACAGAGTGTGTTTTGTCTTCACTGATCAACAAAGTGGATTTTATCTTCATCAATCAATGTGACGCAGAGTGGGTTTTGCCATCATTGGTCAATGTGACACAGTGTGTTTTGTCTTCATAGATTAATGTGACAGAGTGAGTTTTGTCTTCGATCAATGTGACAGGGAGTGGGATTTTGTCTTCATCGATCAATGTGACAGAGCGGGTTCTGTCTTCATCGGTCAATGACACAGAGTGGGTTTTGTCTTCATCAATCAATGAGACAGAGTGGGGTTTTGTTTTCACCAGTCCATGTGACAGAGTGGGTTTTGTTTTCATCGATCAATGTGACACAGAGTGGGTTTTGTCTTCATCGATCAACGTGACAGAGAATGGGGTTTTGTCTTGATCGGTCAATGTTAAACAGAGTGAGTTTCAACTTCATTGATCAATGTCACACAGAGTGGGTTTTGTCTTCCTCGACTAATATGACACAGAATAGCTTTTGTATTCATCGATCAATGTGAGGCAGAGTGGGTTTTGCCTTCATCAATCTATGTGACACAGTGTTTTTTTGTCTTCGTCGCTTAATATTACACATTGTTTTTTGTTTTTATTGATCAAAGTGACGCACAGTGGGGTTATGTTTCATCGATCAATATGACAGACAGTGAGTTTTGTCTTCTTCGATCAATGTGACAGAGTTAGGTTTTTCTCTATCGAACAGTTTTACACACGGTGAGTTTTGCCTTCGTCGATCAATATGACACGGAGTGGGTTTTGTCTTCATCGATCGATGTGACATAGAGTAGTTTTTGTCTTCATCGACTAATGTGACACAGGGTGGGTTTTGTCTTCATCCATCAATGTGACACAGATTGGGCTTTTTCTTTATTGATCAATGTATACAGAGTGGGTTTTGTCTTCACCAATTAATATGACAGAGTGGGAGACCCTTTATTGATCAATGAGACAGAGTGGGTTTCGTCATCATTGATTGATGTGACAGAGAGTGGGTTTCGTCTTCATCGATCAATATGGCACAGAATTGGTTTGTCTTCATTGATCAATGTGACACAGAGTGAGTTTTGTCTTCATCGATCAATGTAACATATAGTGTGTTTTATCTTCATCGATCAATGTGACGTAAAGTGGGTTTTGAATTCATCGATTAATATGACACAGAAAGGGTTTGTCTTCATCGATTAATGTGACACAAAGTGAATTTATCTTCATCGATCAGTGTGCCACAGAGTGTTTTGTCTTCATCGATCAATGAGACACAAAGTGGATTTTATATTCCTCACCTAATGTGACAGAGAGTGAGTTTTGCCCTCATCGATCAATGTGACAGATTCTGTTTTGTCTTCATCGATTGATATGACAGAGAGTGGGATTTGTCTTCATCGATCAATGTGACAGAGTGAGTTTTATCTCCATCAATCAATGTGGCAGAGTAGGCTTTGTCTTCATCGATCAATGTGATACAAAAAAAGAGTTTTCTCCTCACCGATTAATGTGACGCATAGTGGGCTCTCTCTTCGTCGATTATTGTGACACAAAATGGGTTTTAGCTTCATCGATCAATGTGATAAGAATGGGTTATATCGCCATCGAATAATGTGACAAAGAGTGGGATTTTGTCTTCATCGATCAGTTTGATACAAAGTGGGTTTTTCCTTCATTGATCATTGTGATACAGAGTGGGTTTTGTCCTCACCGATTAATGGGACACCGATGGCTTTTGTGTTCATCGATCAATATGACAGTGGTTTTTGTCCTCATCGATTAATATGACACAGTGGGATTTGTCTTCATAGATCAATGTGACACATAGTGGGTTTTATCTTCATTGATCAATGTGAAACAAAGTGTGTTTTGTCGTCACCGATTAATGTGACACATAGTGGGGCTTGTCTTCATCAATCAATATGACACAGAGTGGGATTTGACTTCATTGATGAACGTGACACAGTATGTTTTGTCTTTATGGATCAATGTGACTCATGATATATTCTATATTCAACGATTAATGTGACACAGAATGGATTTGGCCTTCATCGATCAATGTGACACAGAGCGTTTTCTGTCTTCATCGACTAAAGTGACAAAAAGTGGGGTTTATCTTCATTGATCAATGTGACAGAGTGGGGTTTTGTCTTCATCGATCAATATGATACAGAGTGGGTTTTGTATTCATCGATCAATATGACACGAAGTGGTTTTGTCTTCATCGATCAAAGTGACACAGAGTAGTTAATCTCTTCATCGATCAATGTGACAGAGTGGGTTTTCTCTTCAACGATTAAATTGTCACAAAGTGGGTTTTATCTTCAACGATCAACGTGACACAGACTGAGTTTTCTCTTCATCGATGAAAATGAAGCAGAGTGAGTTTTGCCTTCATCGATCAATGTGACAGAGATTGGGTTTGGTTTAATCTATCAATGGGACACACAGTGGATTCGTCTTCATCGATCACTGTGACACAAAGTGTGTTTTGTTTTCGTCGATCAATGTGACACACCGTAGGGTTTACCTTCATCAATCAATGTGACATAGAGTGGGTTTCCTCTTCATTGATCAATGTGACACAAAGTGGATTTTCTCTTCATCGATTAATGTGATGCAGAGTGGGTTTTACCTTCATCGATCAATATGACACAGAGTGGCTTTTGTCTTCATCGATTAAAGTGACACAGAATGGGTTTTATCTTCATCGATCAATCTGACAGAGGGTAGGCTTCGTCTTCATCAATCAATTTGATACAGAGTGGGTTTTGTCTTCATCGATTAATGTGGCATAGAATTTGTTTTACCTTCATCGATCATTGTGACGCACAGTGGGTTTTCCCTTCATCGATCAATATGACACAGAGTGGGTTTGTCTTCATCGATCATTGTGACACAGAGTGTGTTTTTTCTTCATCGATCAGTGTGCCACACAGTGGGTTTTGTCTTCATCGATCAGTGTGACACAGAGCAGATTTCGTCTTTATTGATCAATGTTACACAGAGTACGTTTAGTCTTAATCGATCATTATGACACAGAGTGGGTTTTGTCTTCAACGATCAATGTGGCACAAAGTGGATTTTATCTTCATCGATTAATGTGACGCAGAGTGTGTTTTGCCTTCATCGATCAATGTGACACAGATTGGGTTTTGTTTTCATCAATGAATGTGACACAGAATAGGTTTTGCCTTCATCGATCAATGTGACACAGAGTGGGTTTTGCTTTCATCGATCAATGTGAAACAGAGTGTGTTTTGTCTTCATCGATTGATATGACGCACAGTATCTTTTGTCTTTATCGAACAATGTGACAGAGTGGGTTTTGTCTTAATCAATCAATATACACAGATTGGGTTTTGTCTTTTCTGATCAATGTGAGAGAGTGTGTTTTCTCATCATCGATCAATATGAGACAAATTGGATTTTATTTTCATCGATCAATGTGACAGAGTGAATTTTGCCTTCATCGATTAATGTGACACAGAGTGGGTTTTGTCTTCATCGATCAATGTGACAGAGAGTGGGTTTTATCTTCATCGATCAATGTGATACAGAGTGGGTTTTGTCCTCACCGATTAATGTGACACAAAGTGGGGATTGCCTTCATCGATCAATGTGACATGGAATTGGTTTTGTCTTCATCGATGAATGTGACAGAGTGGTTTTTGTCTTCATCGGTTAATGTGACACAGACTGGGTTATATCTTCATCGATCAATGTGAAACAGAGAGGGTTTTATCTTCATCGATCGATATGATGCAGAGTGGGTTTTGTCCTCACCAATTAATGTGACACAGAATGAGGTTTGTCTTCATCGATCAATGTGACACAGAGTGGGTTTTCTCTTCATCGATTAATGTGACATATATAGTGTTTTATCTTCATCGATCAATATGACGCAGATTAGATTTTAACTTCATCGATCAATGTGACGGAGAGCGACTTTTGTCTTCATTGATCATTTTGACACAGAGTGGGTTTTGTCTTCATCTATTAATGTAACATAAAGTGTTTTATCTTCATCGATCAATGTGACGCAGAGTGGGTTTTGTCTTTATCGATTAATGTGACACAGAATGGGTTTTATATTCATCGATCAATATGACGGAGAGTGGGTTTTGTCTTCATCGATCAATTTACACAGATTGGGCTCATTTGCCTTCATCGATTAATGTGACATAGAATGTGTTTTATCTTCATCGATCAATGTGACGCAGAGTGGGTTTTGCCTTTACCGATCAATGTGACAGAGTGGGTTTGTCTTCAACGAAAAATGTGACTGTTTTTTCTTCATCGACCAGTGTGCCACATAGTGAGTTTTGTCTTCATCGATCAATGTGACACAGAATGAGTTTGACTTCATCGATCAATATGACACAGAGTTGGTTTCGTCTTCATCTATCATTGTGACACAGAGTAGGTTTAGTCTTAATCGATCATTATGACACAGAATGGGTTTGTCTTCATCGATCAATGTGACACAGAGTGTGTTATTTTTTCATCGATCAGTGTGCCACACAGTGGGTTTTGTCTTCATCGATCAATGTGAAACAGATTAGGTTTTGTCTTCATCGATTATTATGACACAGCAGGTTTCGTCTTCATCGATCAATGTTACACATAGTACATTTAGTCTTAATCGATCATTGTGACACAGAGTGGGATTTGTCTTCAACGATCAATGTGGCACAAAGTGGATTTTATCTTCATCGATTAATGTGACGCAGAGTGGGTTTGGCCTTCATCGATCAATGTGACACATTGGGTTTTATTTTCATCAGTGAATGTGACACAGAGATTGGTTTTTGTCTTCATTGATCAGTGTAACACAGAGAGGGTTTTGCTTTCATCGATCAATGTGAAACAGAGTGTGTTTTGTCTTCATCGACTAGTATGACTCACTTTGTCTTTTGTCTTTATCGAACAATGTTTCAGAGTGTGTTTTGTCTTAATCGATCAATATACACAGGCTGGGTTTTTTCTTTTCTGATCAGTGTGAGAGAGTGTGTTTTGTCATCATCGATCAATATGAGACAAAGTGGATTTTATTTTCATCGATCAATGTGACACAAAGTGAGTTTTGCCTTCATCGATCAATGTGCTACGGAGTGGGTTTTGTCCTCACCGATTAATGTGACACAAAGTGGGTTGCCTTCATCGATCAATGAGACAGACTCGATTTTGTCTTCTTCGATCAATGTGACAGAGAGTGATTTTTGCCTTCATCGATTAATGTGACACAGAGTAAGTTTTGTCTTCATCGATCAATGTGACAGAGTGGGTTTTATCTTCATCGATCATTGTGATACAGAGTGGATTTTGTCCTCACCGATTAATGTGACACAGAATGAGGTTTGTCTTCATCGATTAATGTGACACAGAATGGATTTTGTCTTCATCGATTAATGTGACATATAGAGTGTTTCATCTTCATCAATCAATGTGACACAGATTGGGTTTTGCCTTCATCGATCAATGTGACGTAGAGTGGGTTTTGTGTTCATCGATTAATTTGACACAAAGTGGGTTTTGGCTTCATCGATCAATGTGATACAGAATGAGTTTTGTCCTGAAAGATTAATATGACACAAAGTGGGGTTTGTCTTCATCGATCAATGTGACATGGAGTTCGTTTTGTCTTCGATGAATGTGACAGAGAGTGGTTTTTGTTTTCATCAATTAATGTGACACAGAGTGGGTTCTATCTTCATCAATCAATGTGACACAGAGTGGGTTTTATCTTCATCGATCAGTATGATACAGAGTGAGTTTTCTCCTCACCGGTTAATGTGATATGTATAGGGTTTTATCTTCATCCATCAATATGACGCAGATTAGGTTTTACCTTTATCGATCAATGTGACGGAGTAGGTTTTGTCTTCATTAATCAATTTGACACAGAGTGGGTTTTGTATTCATCTATTAATGTGACATGAAGTGTGTTTTATCTTCATCGATCAATGTGACAGAGAGTGGTTTTTGTCTTCATCGATCAATGTGACAGAGTGGGTTTTATCTTCATCGATCAATGTGATACAGAGTAGGGTTTGTCCTCACCGATTAATAGGACACAGAATGAGGTTTGTCTTCATCGATCAGTTTAACACAGATTGGGTTTTGTCTTCATCGATTAATGTAACATAGTGTTTTATCTTCATCGATCAATGTGACGCAGAGTGGGTTTTGCCTTGACCGATCAATGTGACACAGCGGGTTTGTCTTCAACGAAAAATGTGACACAAAGTGTGTTTTTCTTCATCGACCAGTGTGCCACACAGTGGGTTCTGTCTTCATCGATCAATGTGACACAGAATGAGTTTTGACTTCATCGATCAATATGACACTGAGTAGGTTTCGTCTTCATCAATCATTGTGACACAGAGTAGGTTTAGTCTTAATCGATCATTATGACACAGAGTGGATTTTGTCTTCATCGATCAATGTGACACAAAGTGGATGTTATCTTCATCAACTAATATGACGAAGAGTGGGTTTTGACTTCATCGATCAATGTGACACAGATTGGGTTTTGTCTTCATCGATAAATGTGACAAAGAATGGGTTTTGTCTTCATCGATCAATGTGACGCAGAGTGGGTTTTGCCTTCATCGATCAATTTGACACAGAGTGTGTTTTGTCTGCATCGATTAATGTGACACGCAGTGTGTTTTGTCTTTATCGAACA